>HF970593.1:84711-101809 GCA_000604205.2 Neurospora africana FGSC 1740
GTACCCGGCCAATAAAGAGAGCATCGCTAGTAACCTGCCACCCATGATCGTCTTCCCGAACTTGAGCAATTTCTACGAAGACTGGCGCAAGGATCTGGTCAACAGCGGAGTCAACATCAGACTGTCTACCGAGGTTACCCAGATACTTAATCGCCACAAAGACGGAGTGGTGGTCAAAACTATCAAGCGGATACCAATGCCTGACAACCATAACCCTACGAGCGCCTGGGCGGCGGAGGATCCAGTTATGAACGCTGACGCCAGCGTCGAAGAGACAACCGAACACTATGACGAGATCGTAATCTGCTGCCTGTAAGTTACTTTTTCCGCTTCCCAATTTGCGACACCATCTTAACATCATCACTCTCAGCGCCGACACAGCCAAACGCCTCCTCGGCCGAACCGCCTCCTTCCGCGAGCGCCAAGTCCTAGGCTCCGTCAAGTTTTCCGACGACATCACCATCACTCACCACGACTCCTCCTACATGCGCAAGCACTACGAGAACTTCTTCAACCCATCCCAAGCCGTCACCTCCCTCTCCGGCGTCGATCACTCCTCCCGTGTTGAATTCGCCCGCAACAACTTCCGCCCCATGTACTACATCAAGCCCTACGAAGCCGACCTAACGAAGCTCGAGATGTGCTTCGACTGCACCAACTACCAGGCCCAGTTCCCGCTCGAGGTTGACTTCGACAACCACGTATTCCAGACCATCTACCTCAACAAGCAGCGCGACGGACACCTCTGGACTGACAACGAGATCGACGAATCAAAGATTATCCGCAAGGACTGGTGGCATCAGCTGTGTCACTCGTGGACGCACTACGTTTTTGTGGTGCCCTGGATGTGGCTGCTCCAAGGGAAAAAGCGCACGCGGTTTGCGAGCTCGTGGACGATGATCAACGCGCACGAGGTGGCGATCATGAGCGGGATCGCGGCCGCGGTGGATCTGGGGGCGCAGTACCCCGAAGATCTGGAAAGGGACGGGTTTTCCCTGTTGAGCTTTAGGTTGTATTACCTGCTGATATATGGACGGTGGTATAGGAGGAGGGTGAAGAAGGAGGATGGGATGGGGGAGGGACATGAGTGGGCGACGGGGCTGTATGGGAGCGTTTACAAGGGGCCGGGTGTGACGGAGAAGGAGAGGGAAATGTGGAGGGAGGAGAGGACAATAGAACTGAATGGTCATGCGAATAGTCAAGGAGGGAATTGATCTTTTGGGGCTGCGAGCGATGGTGACCCCTAACGGATGCCCATTCCCGTCATCACCCCAGCTGAATATATATATATAGATATATCGGACGGTGACCCTTTGCTCAAGCACCTTCCTGTTTTGAGGTTTGTCTGGGGAAAATAAATAAGTTATGTTGATCTGCACTACATCGTCATCAAGTTGATCGGCTGCCTACGGGGGCTTGTGGCTTTCCATACTACTACATAGGTTGCTGCACTGTCGTGGTCAGGGGCGACGTTTGGCCGGCCTGAGGAAGGCTCGTTGCGAAAAAGGATGGACTGTTTGTCCCCACTCTACATGGTACCCCACCACAGTTTTAATCCTCCTCTTCCACCACTTCCACCAAACCAATCAATCCATCAAAATCACCATCTTGGTTTCCGCTCTTGTCACTCCACAATTTCGCCTGGGATACATGCAGAGAGGCGGACATACAGCTATCGTCAACGTGCTTCATCTGTTGACTAAGCCTTCTGTGTTCTCCCACTTACACACCGCATTCCGGACTAGAGAGCATGCATTGTGCGGGCATATAGGTATGCCGTAGGATGTGGTTTCGAGACTCCAGTTCTACAGGTCTGTGCCTACAACTTACCTTTCGGATTCCCTGTTTCAGGAGATGACACGGCAGCCCTTCGAACGTCGATTCATACTCGACCACCTTGGACGATAATACTGGTCCCTCTTCATATCTTCGACATCCTCTTCACTTCCAACCCACAACAACCGCATGCTGACCTGAATCTGTTGCGCTGAACCACTCGTACGATAAACCTGGCACATTGCAACACTTTACCTTCCCTCAAGCAGTATTGGAGAACAATCTTGCAGTCTTGCTGACCGATTACCAAGTAACTTTGGTAGGTATGGAAGCCTGTCGGCATTGCTTTAACGTTGAATGCTGATACAGACACTAGTCGTACTGATTTACGCTTGAGAATACAAGCACAACAACACCAAAGTCCGCCCAACTTACCCATTCACTATCATCGCCATAAAGTCCTTCTTGGACCTTCTTCCTGTCGAAATAGTCGATAATATTGTCCGATTTCTCCCGACCCGTGACGCTAACAACTTCGCTCAAACCTATTGGGCGGCCTACTAGAGGGCCGACCCCTCTATTTGGAAGGACAATATCCCCACGTCGACCAAGCCAGGCCCATCACCTAGGGTATTGTCACAAAGCAACTCAAAGTTGTCAAGAAGGCTGTGGATGCTAGCGTAGATATTAATACCCCCGACTAGTTATTTTACTTTCGTATACCTGAACGTTGCGATAACGACCCCGATGAATAGTCGTTGGCGAAAGCGGCGAGCAAGGACGCACATAGTTCGCCACTTCACTTCGCCGCCTTAATAAACAACCTCGAAGCGGCTGAATACCTCCTTCAGAAAGGTACGACCCTTCACAACACCGGGCTTGCCAATTGGGTACTCAATATATGCTCATACCACTGGGTAGATAAGATTGAGTATTAGGCAGACGAAGACAAAGATTAAGGGGAAGATAAATACTATAATGATTATCTTACCCTACCTTTACATATAGTAGTCTGCCACGGAAGTCTTGAAGTCTCCAAGCTTTTTCTGGAATACGGAGCAAGCGTCCATCTCTATAGTAATCGATATTATTCAGTAGAAGCTGCTGCAAAACGGAACGTCCCTATTAAATTGTACGATAACCTTCTTCACGTACTCGTCTAGAAAGGCCCTAATTATCTGGCTTCGATCGATTTAATTGTATAATCTCCCGATACGGATATTAATATAGAAGAGGATTTATAGGTAATACTTTTATAAATAGCCTTATCGAGACTGTATAATACTATTGTCATCGCAAAGCTAGCGAAATTCAGTGCTATAGAGATAGGAAGTAACAAATACTCACAGGATTAGCTTCACGAGTATATTCGCTATAGTATATACAATAACGCCTTAGCTCTTCTCAAGGGTAGCCTTTACGCCCCAAATTCCAAGGTCAGCTGTGCTATCCGATCAGATACCGCCCTAATCTTTGCCGATGCAATTGTATTTAGAGCACGTTTGGAGGAGAACCATATCAAGCAAGTCAAGCAGATCATCCGCATACTAATCCAAGACTATAGCCTGAAACTCAACACTCCCCTCTTCTATAGAACTACCAACAAAGACACGCCCTTAGAATACCTAGTTGGTAGTAACTACCAAATCCCAAAACATCTGATCCAGCTGCTGGTCGACCTAGGCGCTCGACTTGATTTCCGAAACGGAGAGGGCCATAATCCTCTTGTGCGCTATCTATGGACGGAGCAGTCGGTCATCAACATCCCAAAGATTGAAACCCCGAAGAAAGCTCGGAATAAGGGCATCCACGGGAAGGAAGCGGGTTCGGGTTCGGGTTCAAGCTCAGGCTCGATCATTCGCCCGCAGACGATTCGTACGCTCATTCAAGCGTACAGCTGGGCGAACATCAGGCTCGATGAGAAGTACACGTGGGGAAAGGCTAAGCTGACGCTTTGTCGGATTCTGGAGATCTGCTTCCAAGGGTGGGAGCCTCCTGAAGGATTGGAGAATAACAGGGCTTTATGGATCGATCTTGATCGGTATAGTAGCTGGGAGTTGGGGTATGATTGAAGGGTTGTTTACGAAGACGGATTATTTGGCGGTTAAGGGAGGGAATGAGAGCGTCAGTGGTGTTCAGAAAGCACCTAATCCATCTGGAAGTTCTTGAACTTTGTTCTCAGTTATATGCAAAGCCAGGTCACCTTACTTCTCTTTCTCCCAGTCTTTGTCCTCGCTTTGATTCTGGATTCACAATATAATTTCTCTCTATGCGGTGTAGTTGTTGGTGTTATGTACTGCCCGCTGGGCGATCCATGGAATGGAAGGTTCGGAACTTTCTCCCTTTCTGTACCTACGCTCTGAAAGAGCGGCCGAACTGTAGCCAGGACACGCCTATCACAGACCAAGTGGGAGATGCTTCGCTCCTTTCTGCCTTTACAATTGAGTCACGTTCAGGGCACGAGCGACAGGGCGTACATGCCCGCCGAAATGGACGTGCGAATGATTGTATGAATGGGCAGTGTACAGCTGTGTGTATGGGCCGATGACGATTACCTACTTCTAGAGGACTGCCGGTAGGCGCTCATCCCCTCTCGTCACTGTCATATCCTCTGGATGACCGAGCGATGACGGGTTGTCTTCTTACTCACTCAATTTTGTTAAAATGTCAAGGACACGTACAGTCATACACTTTGTTTTCAACTGGAAGCTTTAGGATGTTTTGAAGTTTGGCTGAAGTCAAACTGCGCGGTCTGACATACAGACAACAATGTCCGTTCAGGATGCCCACGAGCGACTTTAAGTACCACTCCCTTCCTCCTCCAAACGAAAAACTACCAGATCAACTGACTGAGAACTCCCAACTCAGAGGAAGAATGGATTACGCCTGATACCGGATATCTGACCTGTGTGGTGGATAAATTGGCTGTAGACGTGTCAGTGGCCGTAATATTTCAAGAATGCCTCAGGCTCACCTCAGCCAGAGAAACCGGGGGACTTGGGGGGTGCAGAGACCGATGTCCCCGGGTCGGAATACTCTTGTTGGGTGTCTGTGCCCTGGATTTTCTTTACCGACACTCCCTCCTGGTATTTCAGGCTGCCATGGTATTTGTTTCGGTCTTCCGTTACGACTACTTACGACTCAACCACAACTTCTAACGTTCCTTTTCCACCACTACCTCTTATTCTTCCCCTCCTTCAACCCCCAAACTAAGACCAAACTCACATTCTGTTCCACACCACAACTGCACTCAAGCTTCACGTCCCCGTGGTTTGCCCATAACTGTTCGCCAACGCGCGACGGGGGCCCTCGTTCTCATACCACGCGCCAGCCGTTTCGCACGCAAATCCTTTTCCAGATCCGACTGATCATCTCCCATTCTACCCCTCCAAGAAGAAACGCGCCCATTGCTGGTTTGCAGAAGCGTATCGTAGGTAGCCCCGCGAAGGCCCTTTAGCGATGAATCTTCGCTAACATAAACGCAATATTAAATACAGCTGGATACCAACGCCTTCCAGCCTTGAGCGCGACAAATTAGAACCGTGACCGGTTCACATCCAGCTCACCATGGTTTCCTTCATGGATCTACTGCCTGTTGAAACAGTCAATCGTATCGTTCAGTACCTTGGCACCAGGGACGCCAACCGCTTTGGGCAAACTTGCAAGGACGCATACCGCATCACGAACCCCATCGTCTACAAGGACAACGTCCCTGCGAAGACCAAGCGAGGACCTGTTACTTGGGGCGTTGTTACACGTCAAATTCGAGTCATCGAGATGGCGGTGGCCGCTGGGGCAGATGTATCTGCACCTGACTGGTTATGCTGCTTTCAATACGAGCTTGGCCTAACGGGACGTTTCAACGACGAAGATGAGTGGTGGTGGGGAGACGAAGCCAGCATGGAGGGACAAGGCTCGCCCCTTCACTACGCTGCCATGATCAACAACATTGAGGCGACCGAATATTTACTTCAAAATGGTGCCAACCACGACAACAGCGTGAAGAGCAATTGGGCCATTGCCATGTGCCCCTGCGAAGTGCGATGGGAGGATTGGGAATACGAAAGGGCGTTTGCATATCTACCACTTCACACAGCAGCCTGCCATGGAAATCTAGATGTTGCTCGGGTTCTCCTGGAGCGTGGTGCCTCTGTTCACTTCCATTGTGCTCAGAGGAGCGCTCTAGGGGATTGGAATGAGAGATATCAACCTCCAATGGAATGGTGCTACTGGGATTCAGGAAGACCCCTACTTCACTCCATCGTTCACAAGGGTCCAAACCGTTTGGCCATGATCGACTTGATTGCACGCCACCCGGGTGCGGACATCAACGAACGCGACGACAATATGATGACTCCTTTGGAAGAAGCAGTCAGCAAACCAAATGATGGCGATATTATTGCCAAACTAGTACAGCTTGGAGCAGAGGACCTGTGTGATCCATCACATAATTCCCTCTGGGGGTGCATCATACGTCGCCATTTGGGAAACGCCTTGGCTCTTCTTGAAGCGGGCGTCTACAGTTATGACCGTATGCAGCCGGTTGTGGATGTTCATTTCTGTGCCTTGGTCAATCCACTAGCACATATAGGAGGATGCACAACGACGTCTGATTACAAACCCCTTGATTTGTGGGGTGAGAGGGAAGTGAGGGAAATGCCTGAAGAGCTGATAACGAGGATTGTCCGCATCATGGTTGAGAAGTACGGCCTCGATATCAACACCACACTCCACGAGGGCAACCACACCCCGTTGAACTTCATCATTCACATTGGAAACCGGACAAAGCTCAAGTTTTTGGTCACCCTCTTGATCAATCTTGGCGCCAAACTCGACATCGCAGATCAACTTGGCCACAATGCTCTTGTCGCATGTTTATGGGCCAGATCAAAAAGCAGGAAATGTGCCAATTTGCTCCACGCATATAACGACATCTTACCGTTGCTTATAAAGGCTAGTTGGCGCAATGGTGTTGACATGAATGCAAAATATACCTGGGAAGGCAAGCGCCAGAAGCTCTTTAAGATCCTCAAACAGTTTCCGATGTGGCAGCCTGCTAAAGGTGTGCCAAATGGGGTTCTCTGGAGGAGTCTTTACGCTTCCCTTTTAGACTTCGATGAGGGCGACTCCTTTGCTGCTGCGTATGTATAGAGAAGGATACATGTGTCCATCCCTCGTCCACCTTAGCTCTGGTTGGGTCCAACTTAGGTTACGACATGCCGCAAGGTTCTCTACGACTTGCGTGTCTTCACACTTGCGCTGTGCCAAACATAGCACAATGCTGGTGGCGAGGGTCACTGTATGTGTTGATCTGATGGGTTTACAAGGAAACGGTTGTTGCTGTGTCAAGAAAACTCTACCATTCTCAACAAGCTCCGTTCATGGAGAGGATTTCGAGATGGAGGCATAGATTACAGAGTCAAACGTCGTTACATCTTTGCGAGACTGGTACTCGTCAAGACGAACGTGTGAGACATACAAAGACGTCTTATATGGAAGCTGGCACCATGCCTCTCACACTTGAACACCTGCTTCATGTTTGGGTCGTTTATGGGTTTCTTGGTGGTTAGATGCTGGACAGTCGGGGATATCACCGCCATCAGTTTCTAAGGTGACAAGACATCCTTGGAGTCATGTCTCAGGTCGCTCTAAGATTGTACATTAGTTCAATTACTTTGCTCATATCTTGCTAAATCAGTGTAGTGTAGTAGTAAATCTAATGTCAACCAAATCCCTTGTTAAACCCTTCCTTTATTGGTATGTAGAGGTACGTTCGATACTCGTCCGCTAGTCATCCTTTCTTTTCACGCTCATCAACTGCCTTGGTGTCTGGTACAGTTGTACGGTGTAGAATACAGGACCAGCGGAATCCCAGGAATTCTCTGATATAAGCTGGCTTCTTCGCTTCTCGGCCATGAAATCCATTGAAAGAGCATTCAGGTAGTAGCGGAGATAAGAAATCCCTTCTTCCCTGGTAATCAAACCGCAAACTTCACGAACTGGAACACATTTACCCCTCCATACTCCTCTATGATGGTCTTATTCCCCCTTGCTACACTTGCTTCTTGCTCATTCCACTTTCAATCTGTGCTTGGTTTTCAATCACTTTCCTGATAAGATACCAGAATGCAGGCATACATGGGGTACAGTGGGTGATACATGGCCCCGCAGCTTATGGATGGTAGGGTGCTTTGTTCCTGCCTTTGGAGTTGGAACCTGTCTGCTGCAAGAGTGATCAACTGAAGCGCCGGTATCGGTTCAACTTCTGCAGCTGGATTCCCATCACCAGTTGCCTGTTATGTGTCTCTTTTCCACACTCATTACATCCTTCTTGTAATAATTTGCCATGATTCCGGCCCCGAGATTTCTTCAAATAGCTTTGACCCCCCCCAAATTGTCGCAGCATTTTTGTCGGACCAAGAAAAGTCTGTCTGCCGACGAGACAGTTCAACAGAAACTAGACCGCGACACAGCCCCGACTGCTGAAAACAACGAAGATGACGACAGCCCCCGCTAGTAGATTCGAATTCCCCTAAAGTCAAAAGACACTCGGATTGATGATAACGGACAGAGTCGAAAACGCCCCACCGCTATCCACGCAGAGATGACCATCATGACGACGTGGGCGTCCGAAGTCGCCGCGGTATCGAGTGACCGACTTTCCAGCCGAGCTTATAACCAACGAGTATACTTGCTGTTACGAGTATCTTGTACTTGTTCAAGACATTTTGAGCGATGCAACACCGAGTCACGAGGACACTTGTTTCTTTCACAAGCAAAGGGCAACCTTCGCTGACCATTGTACGTGGAATTACATTGGGGAACATCAAGATCATAGGGATATCGTTGTCCTATGATGGTGAAGTCAAGAACATAAGCAATGTTGACGCTGTCGCCACAGAGGAAGACAGGCACACCAATCTTGCGGTTCCGGGAAACTTCCAGGTCCTCGACTTCTCAAGTAGCATGGAATTTATTTCACCATTCTGGCTCCCTTTGTCGCTGCCATGAAGCAGCAGGTATTTCTCTCCCTACAGCAGGATTTTGAGGGCTTGCAGTAACACCTTGAGGGGGTAGGTGTCTTATATAACAACAAAAGAATTCAGCAATTCCCAACCGAAGACAATCCCCCAACATCGCCTCCACCACGCAGCCCCCGGAGTTCAGAGAATTCTCGCTTCTTGATCTTCCTATGGAGCTCGTTTTGATGATCACCGACCTTCCGGCGTTGGCCCTCTCGTGCCGTTTTTTTTTTTTTTCCACCAGCCATGCAACAAGACAATCTACAAGTTAGATGCGGAGTCAGACAATTCGGTTGCTCTAGCTTGGGAGGCTCTGACGGGCAATCTGGAAATGATGAAGAAAGCAACGGAGCTGGAGCATGGTACCTCGATCACCCAGATTACCTACGTATTGTACCTTCCGCCCAGGGCAGAGGAAGGGTTTTCTTTCCTTCGTGAACTGGAGTGTTACAGTCTGAACATATGTCATCCAGTAGATGGCGCACGATATACCTCCGTAAACGTTTTTTTCCAACGACAACATAGGTACGAGCAATCTTCTGCCTGTTTGCCCTCGTACTTTTACGTTCGCGGAGTTTCTCCCGTGTTCATTACCTTCAGATACTCCCAAGATCTTGCCTGACTGGCTGTCATCGTGCTGCTGATGCCATTCACTCGAATTCTATCTGTTTTACGGTGGACCTCTCAGTGCTTGGTAGCCGCGCGTCCAAGGTTTCCAGTTACCACATGATGCAGTTCCCAAGGTATCCATTCTTCGATGGATTTCTTCGATTCACTTCACTTCCTCTGAGGTTTAGAGTCCACTTCCATTCACTCCGTCTTGTATCGGTGACTGGTGAAGGGCCTTTCTATCTCCCTCGGTACCCTTCACCCGTTCCCTTCTGGCCCTCAAGACCCGTCACTGGTATTCCTGTGGAGAGTCTGAATCGGCCCATGCGAGAAAGTTCAGGAACCCTTCCCGAGGGTTTGATTCGGTGTCCCACAGAACCCGCAGGCGGCCCGACTTTTGGTCTTATGCATCGACGGTGAATGGAACATAGTGGGCGGAAACCACTCCTGGTGCAAACAGAATAGTCCTTCACTCCCTTCAGAATCCACTTTTGTAGAAGATCTGCTCAAGATTGAAGCCAAGCAGCCCGGTGAAGGTGACAAGCTAGCGTGCAGGTGAAGTAGACATTGCTGCCCCTGAGCCGCACTACTTCTCTACCGTTGGGGTATAAAAGTCTCTTGAACTCCGCGTCCATTTTTCCCCCCTCTCCTCTTTCCACACCTCAACCCAATCCTCAGCACCAACTCCAACTCTCTATCTACCAACCCTTGGCTTCCGCAAGCAGCAAAAGTCTTGTTATTATCCAACCCAAAATCGCTCTCTTGACTTCACTGCTGTCGTAAAGCAGCCGGTATGTCCACCCTCTTCACACACTTCTTGAAAATCATTAACTCACACATTGAGAACCAGACACTTTATATAACAGTGAAACATCAAACAATTCGACCACCTCTCTTTCACCATGGACTCCCAGAAGCTGTCCCGGCCAGTGGCTAGATCACTTCCTGATCTTCCAAATGAGCTCCTGTTCATGATCACCGACGTCCTTGGCCATGACTTCTCGACACTTGCGTCATTGGCCACCACTTGCCGTGAGCTGAAGCCATTCTTCAACCGAATGCTATACAGGTTGGATGCGAAATCCGGAAACCCGGCCGCCCTAGCTTGAGGGGCTTTGACCGGAAACATCAAGTGCATGAAAAACGCAATGGAACAAGGAACACGCGTGGACCAAGTCTCTCGTTTTAGCTTCTGTTCTGGCCAACCCAAGAGTCATTTTGAGCGGGAGTTGGATTCCCATAGCTGCAGATTGCGCCCGACTGACCCGTCAACATTCACGCGGCACTCCGAGGTACCCGGGAGCCAGGAAAAGATCTTGTGGGGTACAGCCCTCCATTTTGCCGCCGTTACAAACCAGGTGGCTGCAGCTGAATTGTTGATAAAGGCTGGGGCGGGCTTTCGCGAACGGTCATTTGGGCTTTGCTCAATGTCTGGTCAAAGTGAAGCCTGTGCGCATTCGTTGGAATCCTCTCCCAAGGAATTCTTCCCAATGGACACGGCTGTGTGTTACGGAAACAGGGATATAATCAAACTGTTCCTGCGCCGTGGCGCTTATGCCTTTTACATCGCAGACAGCATGGAAGATGCTTCGGACGACCCAGACGACGGACTGCCTGAAGACGGCGAGGAGTTGGAACCACTCCAAGGAGTGGAAGAGGAAGAGCCTCCCAAAAACCCCGAATGGTTTCAGCTTGGCCCTGACGAACCAGACGACGATCATCCTGGTACTCCACATGCAACGGCGTTGCACATTGCTGCTAGTCTGGGCCGTATCGATCTGGTGGAACTTTTCGCAGGGAAAAACGGGATTCTCGTGAATGCGACTGACTGCGACGGCCAGAACCCGCTCCATTACGCGGCGCACGCTATGCTAAAACACCCACGGGCAGTTATCCGGAAGTTGGTGCAGATGGGCGCAAGACTGGATGCTCGAAATGATATCGACTTTGAGCTCATTGTCCGCTCCGTGGCAGAAGGTAGATGCGCCGTAGCCGTCGATCTTTTGCACCTTCATGCCTATACACACCTCACCAGAGAGCGACTCGGCTATCTTCTTCACGCTGCGCTCACTCCGGCTGCCTTATATAGCTTTGAGAGGGGTATCTCGATCGCCAACCTCTCCAGTGCAAGCTACAGCCGGCACTCTGTTCTACTTCCCAAGTGTCACAGGGGCTCCTACAACACCGGATATCCTGAATCCACCAGCGACAGTGACATAGACTCACTGGATCGACAGGAGCTTGTGCGGCTCCTTGTCAAAGAATTTGGAGTCGATGTCAGTATCCCTGAGACACCCGCAACACTTCTGGCTCTCTGCAATGCCAGTTCATCCGACATGCTCCGCTGCCTTCTTGACCTTGGTGCAGACATTACCAAAGTCAACGGCAATGGGGACACCGCCATTCACTGCGCTATGAAGCTCTATGCCCGCGAGTGGAAAACCCTTCAACAAATGAGAGAGTAAAAGTTGGAACCTTGGAATGACTGGGAGGAGACTGGTGTGGCAAGGAGTCCAGATAGCGTGCTGCGCTCTCTTCTGTCAGCCTGGCCTGGAGACAAGTTCAACGCGGTGGACAAGGATGGCATTAGTATCTTACAATGCATCTTCGACTCAATTTCTTGGGAAGATCGTCGCTATATCGACCTTGCCAACATCCTCAACAGAAGGCCATGGGCTGGTTACGAGGGTATCATACCGATCAGGACGCCTCAAATAGTGGGATTCATTGAGAAGACCATGAGATTGCAGTTCGTGGAGTCCTTGTTCAGTCCTAGGTCGGCAGTCGATATCGATTGGGGATGGGGGTGGAGTCAGGAGAAAGAGGAGGTTCGAAAAACCGTAATAGCCAAATTGACGGAGATTCGCCGGAATCTAAAGATGGCGAGCGAAGAGAAGATTTTGATGGGGGCATTCACACGTATCCCAACTTCTCTGGCAAGAAGAGTGGAAGACCTCCAGTCTGGTAGAGGGAAAGGACACCGTCCGGGAAGATGCAGAATGGTTGAAGCAACCGGGCTGGGTTCATAGCAGTCAATTTGGTAGTGCCATCCAAGTCAGGTAATCAATGAGGAATGGTATCTCTTGAAGTCAACGTTCAATGCCTCGTGATCCATGTGAATACCTCTAGTGAAAGCGATACACCAACGTGAATAGCACCCTCACGCTCGTCTACTTCCACTAGCTGGCACATCTACAAGGGAAAGCAAGATTAATCAGAGAACAGTGTATTATCCGAAAAGCATGCAGCCCTGCTGACTGCCCTGCTCTTCCAGTCCACAATGCTATAGTTGCTTATAGTCTCCATGAGCCATAGTCCATGAAGACTTCCACTTGTTTTCTGGCCCATCCAACAGACCAGAGTTCAACAAGCCATCCACGCTGCTACCTTGTTGTCACAGTCACAATCACGAAATTGGTGCCTCTGCATATGAGGAAGAGGACAGAGAAGTTTGATGGACAAAGGCGAGGCAAATGCGCTGGTTTGAGCCAGAACCAATTAACGATAGAGGTAAGAAAACCAACGGTTGGTGAGCAGCGTATGATCGAATATGATCTCTGAAAGTTGAATCACGTACATGGAACCTCGACGACGGCCAGTTGATGGGTCTCCAGCGGCACTTGTATTCAAATTTTGCTACTCGATGTCTCAATGAAGCGAAAGGGGCAGGTCAAACACTCCTTCATATCCGAACGAGTACCGTACATTACCTAGCACGCGATCCAGTGATTGAAGAAATCGGGCATTCTCGCTTCGTCACCACCGGTCCTGGCGGATTCTATCCCACCAAAATTACTAGAAGTAAGGTATTTTACCGGCGGAAGTACGTAATGACTACGGATGAAGTGTCAGTTAGGTTTACTTTTCCCCTGGAATACCCAATTTTTCTTTGACAACAACCGTGGTAGGGCCCGGACAGGAGTAATTTGCAGATAATGTACGCCTAGGATACCATTGAGGGCTTTCAAAGCATTTGAGACGCAATGATGGATTTAGAACGAAATTTGGGACGCATTATTAGGTACCTCTAGGTATTAAACGAACATAAAACACACAAAGATGCTTGTTTGTTTCAATGGAAGTTGGAGTAATCTTGTAAAAGCGAACTCAAGAGAAACACGTTCATCTCCACACATGATCCCTTTGGCATCCGCGTTAATCCGTTTACAAGATGTTGCTGAATGAAGCAGGTGAGATTTGAGTAGGATGATGAGAGAGTTCACTGGCGGCCTCAGACCAAGAGAAAGTCAACAAAGGATGCTTCCAAGAACAAGATGGGTGAATGGCAACACGTTTTGAGATAGTGCAAACGGCGAGTACGTAGTAAACATGGCATTAAATCTAACCGTAAAAGCGAAGCTCATGCTGCAATCCTGATGGCGTGAACAACCTCCAACAGGCCCCATGATACCGTAGAAACTCGAGACATCCGGAATCCGGGTCTACAGAAAGTTTTCTAAGTCAGTTACGGATCCGATGCTTCAGGAAGTCAAGGCGTTTCGTCGTAGGACCTACGAGCGCCTTCTGAACTTTCCTGCAAAATCTGTGGCGGATACCCTGCCTGTCAGTCTACCCCCCTTTGACCAATGCCGGTTCTGCTAGGCAACGTCGTGATGAGCGGTCCAATGGCTCACGTGGTTGAACGCAGGGTGGAGCCATTCACTCCACGCCAAGGGGATTGTGATATAAGTCTACATGTTTCTGGTCCTTCCGCCTCAATCTTCCTCTTTCTCCCCATCTTTCACTTCTGGTCTTCCATACTCGCACTCCAGTGATTATTGATGGAAGCGACGAACCACTCTAGTATTGATCACCAAGCCGAATGACCTCATCGGTCTGATCACAATTACTCGTTGCCTCCCTCCCCTTCACTTGAAAGACAAGACCAACCCATCGCGGTAATCATCCCGCTGTAAGTACCCTGGAGGACTGACCGCTCAACGAGAGGCTTTTGAAACGTAACTAATTAATAAGGTACCTTTTGTAGATACCCCGGTGTCGTGATTACACAACCCATCTCCAAAATGTCTTCGTCTGCTGAGCAATCTCTAACACTCCCCCCGAGGGCGCAGCCACGGACACTTCTGGACCTCCCACCCGATGTGATGTTCATGGTTGCGGATCATCTCAAGGATTCAGAGTTGAACTCTCTAGCTCGGATATGCAATGCGATTTACACCAAGTGTAACTGGGAGCTGTACAAGAGGGATTCCAAATCCCTTCACCCGCAAGCCTTGCTCTGGGGTGTGTTCAATAACCGAATTCGCCCCATGGAGCTTGCAATCGGCCAATACAAAGCTGACATCAACCGAGTTTTTATCTGGCCTCCCAAGTCGCGCCTTTTCGGAGAACGGGTCAAAGAATGCGCAGTCGCAAACGGAGTGGACGTCTCTACAACCCATATCGGACGGATGTCTTTTCGTGGCTCTGACGACATTGGCTTTTCTAGATGGCACTACATGGACGGACCGACAGGTTTTCGAAGGGAAAGGTCACCCTGGACGGCTCTGCACTTCGCTGCCGTGTTCGACCAAGTCGAAGCCACCAAGTTTCTCCTCCAACACGGAGCGGATGTCACGGCCGTCTGCCCTAGAGACGGCTACTTTGTCCTCGCAGATGTCAACGATCCACTCCCGCGCACCGCTCTCTTCACAGCGCTCAAGACAAAAAGTGAGGAGGTTGCTGAAGTTCTGTTGCGCCATGGTGCCTCGCCTCTGTGGGCTCCTCCCGGTACCGGTAGACACGCGAAGGAAACAGCCTTGTACTTGGCAGCTCATCTCGGTATGTTGAACCTCCTGGAGCTCATTGTCAACGCGGGAGTGGATGTCAACGCGGGTTGCCATGTTGATGATGTACTCAGATGGTCAACGAACCCTGCTGGAAAGTCCATCCTTCGGAAGCTGTGTTACAGCAAGCGAAAGCCCTCGGAAAAGGTGATTTCCGAGCTCGTCAGATTGGGCGCGAAAGCAACTGCACGAGAAATTCCAGGACGGACGAACATGGTTCACCTCCTCCTTCAACTCATCACAGGTACCGGACAAGGAAGAACGACCAAGCCTGATTGGCCCCTTGCAAGCATTTTGCTAAGTACAGGAGCCTGTGACGGAACATTGGAGGAAGTCGAGGTTTTAGCAGCTATCCAGCTAACCTTGTTTCCGAGGAACTGTCCATACACTCCGAGCCTCACCAGGCACACTCTCTCCGATCTCATGCATTCTAACAGGAATTCCCGCGAATACTCGATTAAGGCATGCCTGGTCGGAAGCCGATGCAAATGCAAGCTTGGTAAAGACCGGTACCCCGAGAACGAGCCGATAAATGGGAGGAAATGGCAGACCGAGCTTCTCCAAGAACTCGTGGATTTTCAAGTCCGTTATTATGGTCGGGAGGGGCTTGACGCTCACTTACCCTTCCTCACTGAGACCTTGCTAACCTTGTTAGCACGCCACCGGCATGCGAACACAACCGCCTTGGACATTTGGCTTGAGTTAATGCCGGACGACCACAAGACCAGAGTCGTCAATGTTCGACGCCAGACTGCTCTGCATATCGTCCTAAACATCGATACTTTTGACGAAAAGTTATGGTACGTTGAGGGCAAGCCTACAAGGGATGTCGACAGAGCCTTCGATCCACAACACGACGTCCTCTTCTACCTCCTACAACGGTGTACGTCCGAAGAGCTGCTAGCCCAAGATGTTGAGAAGTGCACTCCTTTACAGCTACTTTTAGGCGCACTCTACTGGGATCAAGATCCAGAGTACTATGTGGGCCTTGTTGGCCTGAACACAAGACCCTTTGAACCCTTCTCCGAGGAAGTGTGGGCCAGGAAGTGTTTGGCATTCGTCGAGAGGATACTAACGGAGATCCCTGAGATGTCAGACCCTGTGTATTGGCGAGTTGTTGAGCAGCTTCACTGGCGTCGCTGGGAACTTTCCTGCGAATCCGGCCTCATCTATCTCGGCAGAACAGGAGGCCGTGGCAGGGTGCCGTATTACTTCCCGAGTTTCGCACCTCAAGATGGGAAGATTAAACGTCCAATCCCTCAGAACCCTCCCTTATTGCCCACACCAGCTGAATCTATACCAGCAGAAGAGCCCGCGACGCCAGCAGAGTCTACGCAGCCAGCAGAGCTGCCAATCCGGCCAGCCAAGCACGCTCTACCAGACGCGCCCGCGGCGCCGGAAGAGCGACAACGGACAACGGAGTCCCACGCAACGACAGAACACCGCCACCGATCTTTCTGTGGCAGAACAGCCGCATGCGTGGGCGTCGACACCAGTCTCTGGGGATGGTATTGACTTCGAAGCGTTAATGGAGAACGTCCAAGAGGAGTACCACAATGCGTGGTCAACATGAGCGTGTGAGGGCGAAGACAAAACGGTGTTTGAACTTCACATTGCATTAAGTACTGTAATTGAGTCGGGTTTGGTCATTGTGTGAGGAGGTATTGAAGAAAGACCAAGCCATCCGCTGCTAAGGAATGCTTCCTGTTATCGACAGGCTGCTCATCGACCAAAGCGCCTTTTGGGAATCATGTCCAGAGAAGACATGTCGGTCAGTCTAGGATGGTTCGTCAAAACGAAGCGCATGACGAACGGAGAAAAACAGAGAAAAAGAGAGAAAAAGAAGAGAAAATAAAAAAAAACAAACAAAAAAGGGAAGAAGAAGAAGAAGAAGAAGAAGAAGAA
>HF970593.1:107994-118008 GCA_000604205.2 Neurospora africana FGSC 1740
AGAGTGATTTCGGCTGGGACTGGGGTCCGGCGTTCATGCCTACAGGGGTGTGGCAGAAGGCGTGGGTTGTGCAACTTCAGCGGGTAGAAGAAATTTATGTTCGGAACTCGTTGTTAGATATTTATCGTGAGGGCCAGTTGCCAAATCTACCCCCGGATCAGGAGAGGGCTTGGGTGTTGAAGGTAGGCTTGGATGTGGTTGGGGTGGTGCCGATTGGGGCGGGGATGAGGTATCGGATAGTTGAGACGGATGGCGGGAAGAGCAGGACTGTTAGTGAGGGGGCATTGGTGAATGTGACTGTATCTGATACTGGCAATGAGATTTCGGGGAGTGTGGTGTTGGATGGGAGGGGGTATAAATTGTGGTGGCCGAATGGGTTGGGGGAACAGAGTCTTTACGACCTTGAGATAACGCTTCTGGACGCTTCTGGTGGGAGACTGGCGGAGGTGAGAAGGAGAACTGGGTTTCGAACTATAGTGTTGAATATGGTTGCAGTCACGGAGGAGGAGATGGGGAGAGGGGTTGCCAACGGAAGTCATTGTGAGCGAGCAAAACCCCATTGGGCTGTGAAGAATCATGAGACAAAACTAATGACAATGTGCGCGTATAGGGCACTTTGAGGTCAATGGCCATCCCTTTTACGCCAAAGGGAGCAACTTCATCCCGCCAGACGCTTTTTGGCCACGGGTTACTCCGGCTCGGATCAAGCAACTCTTCGATGCCGTCGTCTCTGGAAACCAGAACATGCTCCGCCTCTGGTCCAGTGGTGCCTATGCCCCGGACTTCATGTATGACATCGCTGATGAGCTTGGGATATTTCTGTGGACTGAGTTTGAGTTTGGCGACGCGTTATATCCAGTGGACGTCGAGTTCCTGGATGATGTTCGGGAGGAGGCCGAGTACCAGGTCCGAAGGATCAATCATCACCCGTCTCTTGCGATCTGGGCGGGAGGGAACGAGCTGGAGAACCTTGAGCTCTATCTGGTGAACTATTCAGCTCCAGAGCAGTATGAAAGATACAAGGCCGAGTACGAAACGCTCTTCATTGATACTCTGCTGCCAGCTGTTTACGACAACAGCCGCAGTATCACCTACATGCCAAGCAGCACCAATAATGGGTATCTCAGCATCAACTTCAGTGAGCCGATTCCCATCAAACAACGATATCAGAACAAGGGGCTTGGCGAAGTCCATGGTAACACTGATTACTATAACTATAAGACCAGCCAGGCATTCAACATTAGCGCGTATCCGGTAGGCCGGTTCTCGAACGAGTTTGGCTTCCACAGTATGCCGAGCATGGCATCGTGGCGGAGAGTACTGCCAGCGGATGAATTATACTTTAATAGCACAACCATCATGCTGCGGAATCATCACTATCCTTCCGGGAGCTTGAACACCTCGGATTTTGACCATAGCTCAAATGGCATGCGGGAGATGACAATAGCGGTCGAGATGTACTATCCGATACCAAACAAGACTGATACAGTCGGTAACTTTTCAGCGTGGATATGGTCAACCCAAGTGTTCCAGGCAGACTTTTACAAGTCCCAGATCCAGTTCTACCGAGTTGGTGTGGGAAAACCGGAGCGTCAACTGGGCTGCCTGTACTGGCAACTCGAGGATATCTGGCAAGCGCCAACCTGGGCTGGAATCGAGTACGAAGGAAGATGGAAGGTGTTGCACAACGTGGCAAAGGATCTTTACCAGGCTGTTACTGTGGTGCCGCTTTGGAATGTCACGAGTGGACTGCTAAGCCTGTATGTGGTGAATGATCTGTGGACAGAGGTAACAGGGAGTGTGTCGTTTGCCTGGTTTGACTGGGCCGGAAATGTGCTGGGCCTGCTGCCAGCTCCAGATATCCCAGGATCTGGGCTGCCACCACCGCAGACGCTAGACTTTTCAGTGGGTGGCTTGAACAGTACGCTGGTGACAACTGTGAACGTAACGAAGCTATTTGGGAATGTAACCGAAGGTGGCGAGAACGATGCTAGAGGTGCGATTTTTGTGGCGACGGTCACGGCGAGGGGTACACCGGTGAATATGAATGCCACCAAGACATTCACGCACATCAACTATTGGACCCCAACGCCACTTGGAAAGGCGGTCCTGGTCGATCCGGGTTTAAGGGTCGGATATGAAATTGGATCGAACACCTTTATCGTAGAAGCTCGGGCGGCTATGAGCGTATGGACATGGCTAAGTGCTGGGCCAGAGGACAACGATGTGGTGGTAAACTTTGAGGATAATGGTTTCCTCATGTTGCGAGGAGAGGTGAAAAGGATCAAGTACCATGTCCTGGCTGGAGGCAGAGAGGGCTGGAGGTCCCGAGTGACGGTGGGTAGTATTTGGAATAACACTAGAGAGTCGTGATTTTCGGTTTTGAAAGGGAATTGGCGAAGTCTGCTCTCTGTGTTCACGTACTGTGCTGGATGCGGGCCTCATCGGTCTTCGGGCCGAGCGGTATCGAGACGAGACTCAGGAGAGACCTGCGAGGCTCAGGAGAGGCTTCTTATCGATAGCGATCTTGATGTTGAGGGCAACGGAATATTCCATCACTCGGTCGTCCTGTCTCATCCCTTCGCCAAAAGAATGTCTCACTTTCAGCAGTCGGCATCATCGAAGCCGTATTACCGGAAAATGACTTGCCATGCGTCTCCCGCACTGTCGTATCTGCGGCCCAGCCACGTGGGACGGGAAATTACTGCGTATCAGAGCATGGCGATGTCCTGGCTTTTTTCGGCGGATGAATTGTGCACCCCGATGGCCGGCCGGCTGTCATGTCATGATGAACCTCTCGCGTGGTAGGCCTCGAAACTCGTGGAGGGAACGTACAACGGGAGAGAGGAATGCCCACGAGGGTACTGGGACTAGGATCTCAGCTCGAGCAGGCCCTAATCGGAATGGACGTGGGATAGTAGAGGTAGATAGCACTAGATGGTAACTAGTGCAAGCTGGTAGTTTGCCGATTGGATATAAATATCTAAGCTTTCGAGGGTCGGTAATGCGGTACAGTTATTGGCCTTGGGGCAGGCTGGTGGTGAGAGCGAAATGTTGACGACGACATCCATGGAAGTGGAAGATTACTGAGGAAAGATCCCACCACCGAACCGCACCGGGCCACAACCCCCAAGTACCTACAAACGATCGGAGAAGGCCACGGACAATTTCCTCGTTGCGTGAGGTCTGTGTGTCGTCGGATCGGGTGTCCGGGTCCAACAACTTCCAGGTTGCCCGTTGTGCGTTCCCCCCCTCCTGCGGCATGCACTTCAGTGGGCATCTCCCTACCTCTAGCCGGGGGGCCCTACTTGTACCTAAGCGAGCGGGTTCACTTACCCCGCGGGGCCCCGAATCCCGGTGGATCCTCGGTCTCTGAAACCCTTGGGGGAAGGAACCTCCACCTGGGGCTGACCCAGGTGGAGCCACTTTTGCCGTCCACGGTTGCTTCTCCTCATTGCGTCCACTTCCCGCGGTCTTCTGCTGATCAAATTGTCGTCCGAATTCAATAATCTTCCTGCTACCTTAGTCAATAGAGGTAGCCTCAACTTTGCTCCCACGATGGCAGTGACCTGTCATTCTGCTTCTCTGTTCTAGAAGACGCCACATGCCAAAAGCCGCTGCATTCGACCATCGACCTCAATACACTACACGTGTTACCGAACCGATCAAGTCAATAAAGCATAAAGCTATCGCCGTTATTTTTGCTTCTGACACCAAACTGCGCCCATGGCAACGATGGCACACTCGATGGATAGCGCGACACACGAAATGACACGCTTGACAACCCTGATCACCCCCAAAAGAACCCCCTGGCGCCCTCGATCTCGGCCAACCCCCCCTAGACGAAGGCATCCCCGATCTCTATTCTATTCTAGAGGCCAAGAGCTTAGTTGACCTGATAAGAGTTGTATCGCCTCGCACTTAGCGCGCCAACGATAATGGTTTCTTTTCCCTTCTCGGCTCCTCTGCTTGTTAGTGGTCTCCATCTCACCATGTTCGCACTCGCTCAGACAGCTCACCTAACAAACACTGGCAGAAACTGACAACAGCCGCCACGGCAGGGTGCATATAGCCGACTGCAAGAAACTATTGTTGACTATCAAGCGAACTGACCGACGCTCCTCACCGGCGCGGACATCTCCAATATCCCCTCTTTTATAGGCAAGCGATGTCGTAGCGAGCGGCATCCAAGAACAATCCGTCCAAAACCTTATGGATCAGTCCAGGAATCCATACATCAGTATCATCGTCCAAAATCAGCGTCTAGTGCTCGTCTAGTCTGCGCTTCTCGTCTGTTCTCGCCTGCTTCTGGGTCGGTCCTATTCCAGAAGCTCGGTCCTGCCCTTCCTTTCTGGAAAGGTGTGAGGATTTAATCTATTTTGGAGATTATTGCCATGTCTTCCGGTCACATCGCCTCATCATGGCTGCAGAAGTTTGCAGGATATATGCCAGGGCCACGTCTTGGCGAATCAGGGCCAACGACTGTACGGCTGGAGCGAACCACATTGGTGACAGACTAACAGTGCTACCGTCCAGTCGGCGACCACGACTATTCCTATCATGCCCGTGGATCGCGTCTCTGCTCGCCTCCTCATATTAAAGCCTCCTGCGCCGCCCACAATGATCTTCACCACGTCCCACTTCGCTATTCTTGGTTCTGGTTCCGGATTCCGACATCGATTACAATGAGGGCTACCATCGCCAGTCTCGTTTCGAGCGCCCTGCTGCTCACCCAGCAAGCGGCTGCTGCGCCCACTAACACTAGTATCTGGAATGAGACCACCGTCGATATCTCTGGGGATTCCTCCGCAGACAGCTTCAGTGTCGCGTCCATCTTCGACTGGACCTACAGGAGGTGGAATGGAGCCAACTATGCGTGCAAGTGCCATCCTGGTGACCGATGCTGGCCCAGCACTCTCCAGTGGAGGTTGTTGAACGCAACTGTTGGAGGGAACTTGCAAGTCAGCATTCCTCCGGCTGCGTCTTGCTACAACACCTTCCAAGGCCTTCTCGGCAACATCAGCACTTATAACGCGGCTCAATGCGCCGATGTTCAGGCGAACTATGCTAGCGAGCAGTGGCAGTAAGTGTGCTCCTATGCATGAGGCAATAGGATCGTGAACTGACAACGACGCCAGGATCGACCGTCCTACTGCTGGCCTGTGGACCTACTTCACCAATGACACTTGCCGGCCTACCACCAACCCTACTGATTCTTGCACCGGCGGCTACTTCCCTACCCTCTATATCAAGGCTAAGACCATCGCCCATATCCAGGCTGGTGTTCTCTTCGCCAAGAACAACAACCTGCGCTTGATCATCCGCAACACCGGCCATGACTTCCTTGGCAGATCGGTCGGCTGGGGTGCCCTCGTCATCAACACTCATGGCTTCAAGGATATCAGCCTTACTAATAGCTACAGGGGTGCCTGCGACTACACTGGCTCTGCCATCACTGTCGGCGCCGGTGTTCAGGCTTTTGAGGCTCTCAGCAAGCTTCACTCGCTCAGCCCCCCTAAGATCATGGTTACCGGAGAGTGCGCTGTAAGTTGGAGCCCCAGTATATGCCTTACGTACCAGTACAAGTATACTAACATGGACATTGTAGACTGTTGGTGTTGCTGGTGGTCTCGTCCAGGGTGGCGGACACGGTCCTCTGACCAACTTCTACGGCTTTCTTGCCGACACCGCTCTCGAGTTCAAGGTCATCACTGCTGATGGTGTTCTGCGAACTGCCGACTCCAAGACCAACCCCGACCTCTTCTGGGCTCTCAGGGGTGGTGGTCCTTCTGCTTTCGGTGTCATCGTTCAGGCTACCTATAAGACCTTTGACGATTACTCCAGCTCCGGCACCACCTTCGCCCTCGGCCCTGCCAACGTCAACAACAACGAGACCCTCTGGTGGAACGCCATCGCCAAGTTCCACAGCTACTCCAACCACTTCGTCGACAACGGCCTGTACGTCTACTACGAGATTCACCCCGGAATGACCTTCCGCGTCCAGCCCGTCGTCGGCGTCAACAAGACTGCCGCCCAGCTCGAGGCCGTCCTCCAGCCCCTTTTCGACGACTGGACCGCCATGGGTGTCACCTTCGACAAGACCACCACGACCTACAACACCTTCTACGAGCTCTACAACACCCTGTTTGAGACCGAGGTTGCCGGTAACTCCGCCCTGACTGGCGGCTGGGCCTTCGGCAAGACCGACGTCGCCAACAACAATGACGGCATCATCGACGCCTTCAAGAACGTCCTCAACAACGGCGCCCTCCTCGTCGGCCACATGTGGAACGGCGGCCACGGTCTCCCCCAGAGCCAGTGGGCCGACAGCGCCATCAACCCCCGTTTCAGGAACGTCAGCGACAAGCTCATCACCGTCCTGCCTCTCTCTGGCAACGCCCCCATTGCGGATAAGGAGGCCACTCAGCGCGTCCTTACCGACATTGTCGATGACGGTCTCAGGGCTGCTGGTCCCAACGGTGCTGCCTACATCAACGAGGCTGATCCCTTCCAGCCTAACTGGCAGACTGCCTTCTGGGGCACCAACTACCCCAAGCTTCTCCAGCTCAGGCAGAAGTGGGATCCTAGTGGTGTGTTCTACTCCGTATCTACCCCCGGTACGGAGAAGTGGGAACAGATTGAGTATGGCACCAGGCTTTGCAAGAAGCTGTGAGGGAGGTTGTTGTTCATATTGTCTGGTTTTGGTTTTGGTTTAATCAAGTTTGATAGATACCATTTTTGTTTAGCGTTTATCGTTGTTCTTTTGTTAGAGAGTTCATTCTTCCATCTTGTTCGGGCGGCGGTGTGCCTTTGGTACCGTAGAGAAAACGGCGCTCATGGGGGTTTTGTGCTTTCATTACATCTTTTACGCATGAGTCCATACGCATAATTCCAATTGTTAATCAACAGAATCTCTTCATTTGCACATTGCTTGCCTACTTATTTCAATTAGCGGCGTAAGTTATAAGGGGGGCTCCGACACTCTGTTATTGCATAAGCACATCATCTTAACAGCGATTGCGCCATCCATTTCGTTGTTTTGATCCTTGAACTTTGTCCAACGAAAAACCTGTCATGCCTCGACGGCGTGATATTGACAATTTTGAATTGTGTTTAACCTCTCGAAAGCCCCATTTTGGTCTTCATTTTTACACTTGGCAAAAGTGGTAAGAGATCTGCGCACTGTGGGTAGTATGCATCTAGGCCGTTTATGTGCCAAGAGAGACAACCCGCGCAATGGTTGAATCGGATCTGCAATGAAGATATTTTATATGACTGGTGCCCCCCTTGATGACACTGCTTCATTCCCTGAGGTCGTTCTGTGTATAGGTTACCTTGAATCACTCTGCGCACCATCTCGACATTGTGTCTTGTAAAATCAGCCTCTAAGAAGCAAAATGACCTACCAAACCATCCAGGACCGTCAGGTCGTCAAACCCGACCGCAATCTCACCAACACCACCGTTTCGCCTGGTGTAGCTGATGACCCCGAGCATGACGCCGTCGCCGCTACCGTAATTGATGAACATCAACCCCTACTCACGCGCATAGCCAGCTCCAGCTCCAACTCTCCGGCGTCTCTACCCCCTGGCCACCTCTCCTCCAACGACGATGCCTGGACCCCTCCCCCTTACTTCGTCTTCATCCAAATCGCCCTCATGTCCAACGTCTTCCTCTACGGCTTCGATGGCACCATCACCGCCGCCGCCTACACCATCATCTCCTCCGAATTCGGCGCCGCCAACACCGCCTCGTGGCTGACCACAGCCTACCTGGTCACCAGCACCGCGTTTCAGCCGCTCTACGGGCGCGTCTCCGACATCTTTGGGCGCCGCGTCTGTTTCTTTATCAGTACTGTTACCTTTGCGCTTGGCTGTCTGTGGTGCGGGCTCGTCAAGTCCTCTACCGAGAACGGCATGATTTGGGTTATTGTTGCCCGTGCCCTTACCGGCTTCGGCGGCGGCGGGCTTATGACCATGGCCACCATTGTTAATTCGGACATGATCCCCTTTCGCAGGCGGGGCATGTACCAAGCGCTGCAAAACGGCATGTTTGGGTTCGGTGCCATTTGCGGCGCGAGCTTTGGGGGCAGCGTGGCGGACGGAATTGGGTGGCGCTGGTGTTTTCTGTTGCAAGTGCCCGTTTCGGCGTTTGCCCTGACCGTAGGATGGGTGGTTATTAAGAATCCGGTGAATGGAGTCATGGGAGGAGAGGAGAGGACTTGGGGGTTGATTTGGAGGAAGGTGGACTTTACTGGTGCCTTTTTGTTGGTCACGGCTATCTCGATCCAACTGGTTGGGCTGAGTCTGGGAGGCAATCAGTTACCTTGGAGTAGCCACTGGGTGGTTGCGTCGTTGGTCGGCAGCACGGCGATGTTGGTGCTGTTCTTAGTGGTGGAGGCGAGGACAAGGGCGATTCCGGTTATTCCGCTGAGGTTGTTGAAGGGGAGTTTGCCGCTGCTGACGCAGTTTGCGAATGTTTGTGCTGGGTTGAGTGCTTATGCTGTGAGTTGTTCCTGCTTTGAGTCGCTCCTTCTTCAAGTTGCTGTTGCTTCTCCTGCTCCGAGTTCAATTGCTCTTGAGTGGTTCAAGTTGCTCCCTCTTGGAGTTGCTCCTGCCTGGAGTTTCATGCTCCTGATGAGTCGACTTGTTCTTGCTTCGAGTGCAATTACTGCTGCTCCGAGTCCTTCCTGCATTTCCCTTCTTCTCGCCATGTTGATCAGCTGGCTGACAAATGAGTTCCTCTAGTACCTCTTCAATCTCCCTCTGTTCTTCCAAGTCGTCCTCCTCGACTCCGCCACCACCGCTGGCGCCCGGCTCGCTATCCCGTCGCTGGCCACGCCCATCGGCGGCCTCATTGCCGGCGTTGTCATGTCTCGTTGGGGAAAGCTCATCCCTCTCATCCGCATTGGAACCTTCTTGATGGTCTTTGGCAACGCCTTGGTTACCTCTCTTGCTTTCGAGGACTCCAGATGGAAGTATCTCGTCTACATTTTCCCCGCCAACCTCGGCCAGGGAATCGTGTACCCGGCCATCTTGTTTACCTCGCTGGCCACGTTCGATCATGCTGGTACGTTTGTCCTTCGGCTTCGTCTCCAGTCACTCACCTATGATCTTCGGCCGCCACCGACTAACCTAGATGATACACATAAAACAGAGCACGCCGTCACCGCCTCGACCGTCTACCTCATCCGGTCTCTCGGCACCGTCTACGGCGTCGCCATCACCTCTGCCATTGTGCAAACAACGCTCAGCGTCCGGCTTCCCGGCGCTTTGGGCGAGATACCAGATAAATGGAGAGTAACATCCCTTTTCCTTTGTGGCTTTTTCTCTTGTCCCTGTTTCCCCGAGTTTTGTTGTGGTCCCGGGCCTCCCCGCTCTCCGGGCCAGGGCCCTACCCTTGGCATATGCCCTGGTCCACAACAGCTTAGGGGTTTCTTCCTTGCGTTGCGCTCATGCTCTGTCTTGTTGCGTTTGTCTTGTTTTCGTCGAAGCTCACACAAGTCTAGGTCATTGATGAAATCCGCCACTCCGTCTCGACTATCAAGGACCTCCCCCCCGATATTCAGCTCAGGGCTCGCGAGGTCTACTACGAAGGACTGCGGCTTTCGTTTGCCACGTCGACGGCTGTGGCTGCTGCAGCTGTCAGCGCAGCGCTGCTTGCGAGGGCACGGGGACTTCGTAGTACCAAGTAGGGCACTACGGAGTCGCACTTCGGAAGAAAAACATGCCTAGTCGCCTGTTGGACGAGGTGAAGAAGTCTTGTCTTCCTTCATCTTGACCACGGGGAGTGCTTGAGCTACAATAGGTAGGTCTGGTGGTATTGAGTTGTTGGCGGGCAAGGAACTAGGGACGAGAGGCAGAAGGGTTGAGGAGGTCTGGACGGGAGGGCGCGGAACTGGAAGTTGTTGCCGCCGTCGGGTTAAGCTTAGTAAGGGTAGGGATAAGGGTTCTTAGATATCGCTGGGAAGTCCCGGCAATACCCGGCAGTAGTAAAGGCCCACTGGGGTATCAT
>HF970593.1:120416-135223 GCA_000604205.2 Neurospora africana FGSC 1740
CAGGATCTGAATGGCAGATGCTTTTTTTTTTTTCGAAAGTTTGGGTATCTTGATCGGCGCGAGGGAAACGGGACGGGTGCACATTGACGTGAAGATCAGGGACCGAAAGGTGGATGAACGGGGCACTGCTGCACACGCCCACACGCTCCAACGGCACTCCAGTTGCGCTGGACAAGATCCGTATACGGCCCGATGATATTTCTTCAACATTGCGGCAGCACTCAGGGCCCTTTTTCATTGCCCTAGAGGTAGACATGTACTTGTCGCCGTTCGTACCTTCAGGCACTGTGGTCCATTAGGCTAGGGAAACATGGATGTCGAGCATTTCCCGACCGTTTTTCACCGGCGTTTTTCCTGCGCATAGTTCCGACACTGTAGAATTTGTTGAGGCCATTGCCGAAAACCAAGAAAATGTGGTGGTAATCTCGGAGCCGAGTGTCTTCGGGAAGGTTTAGTTCCAGCCGAGATCAAGTTTGACGTCTCGTCATTCCAGGGTTGGGGTTTTTGGAGATAGAGGTACCCATGCGTCTTGAAAGCGTGGACCTCAACGGAGCCGGAACAGAAGCTTGACACTTTCTATCGGTTATCGCCGTTTTCCTGCCAGCTGCCAGGATCCAAGATGCGCCACTGAAAGCCTTTTGGAGTGGGTCCAGCTGTTCCGTCGGGTCTGGCAAGCGTCGGGTCAAACTGTGGAAACTCTCGCTGCCACTGGCTTGAGCCTGGCTCGCCTGGCTGGCAATCCTTTTTTGTTTTTTAATTTGTTCATCCTTCGTCGGCTCCAATTGCTGCCATTTGTATTGACCTATTGGTTCGGCTCGTTGTATTCGCTGGTTCAGTTCTGCCAAGCGCACATAGGAGAAATCGTCCGTTGTTCGACGGTTCGTCTGACCACATTGGCAACCTCTTTCGGTGGCCCTCCACTCCCCATCACTTCAGACACTTTGACCGCCTTTGTTGCACCAAGTGCGACGCATTCGAGACAACCACGTCGTCAATAGTATTCGATTGATTCGATATAATCGGCAGTCCAGACTCCAGAAACGCCAGAAGCCTTCCAAGACTCCTCTCTCGATCCCGCCGCACCAAGGGCTAGAACGGCCTGTTCCGCACGCACGACTTGTCGACTTTGCTGCCTCATTTAGTACTCGATCACGATCACTGTTCTCCAACCGGCGACGGCAGAAAACCAACAAGAAAAACCAGGCCCTGGACAGCGATTGTGGGCGATGTTACCAATTGTGAAGCAGACACCCAGGGGCACCCCAGTGTGGGGTCGCAAGAGTGGAAACGCGATGTGACAGCAATGATCAGGAACTTTCCCATGTTTCTGCCCATCATATCCATCAGCCCCATCCATCCCCATAGCTCCCCTGCGTCTCCATTCGTCCTCCTGCCGTCCCCATTTCTACCACCGGCAACGCCCAATCATGGGGAGCGAACCGCCAACTTCTTCCTTGTTGTCTCCGCTGACCATGGCCAGTTTACTGTAGGTCGACCAAACAGGCAGCCCCGGATTTGCGGATTACTCGTTGTCGGCGAACTTCGAAGCTGAAAAAACACCGTGAAACGCACCTCGAAGCAGGAAAAGAAGAAAAAATCAAGGCGAACGTGAAAAGGAGTCCACTGAAGAATGCATCCAACGTGCGCGATGCCGGACAAGGATCGGTCTGCCGGGTGTCCAGCCCGTTACACTCTGTCTCCCTACGGCTCCGCCCCATTGGCGGCTTCTACACTACCTCGCGACAACCTACCCGAACTCGATCCAAGAACTGGACTGGATCAGCTCATGCCAACGGCTCGGTACCTTGTGGCGCCTCTTCCAGCGCCCCCCCAATCCAGCTTCTCCAAGTCCCGGCCCAATAAGCGACAATCGCATTCAGAGTTAAGTCGTGGCCTGCATGACCCTCTGCATCTCATTTTCGCGGCTGTCTCGGCGCCTGTCTCTACATTCCTGATGGTAACGGAACCGATCCGTTAAGGGGACAATAGTGGTTGCCGGCAAGGGGTAAAAGCAAAGGGGCCGGCGAGCTAGGGACGTTAGAACGGCGAAACGGGTGCACCGTGGGCGATACACACTGTGTGTGTGGGCACCGTCGTCGGACGGCACCGTCACCGTGGGCAGGTGAAGGGGCAGAGACATCCTGGTTGGAGCAGAGGAGCCGCCGTTCTGTACACTACAGGTACTGCATTCCGTCTCTGCGGTGTACACAGTATGCCATGCCCCCATGGCACACTCAGTCAGGGGGACAGAATCTTGTGGTGCCCGAGATTTCAAATGCTGCCCCGGACACCAGAGCCGATTATCATACCTGCGGTTCTGGCCATTTTTCCCTCGATTTTCCTGTCAGAATTGGACTTGGCACGGACATTCTTGCCAAAAGTGCATCTACCGTAGTCCATCACCTCCAAGTGGCCACGGCACGCCTTGTCACGTTTCGTCGAAGCAGCGGCCGCAAGCGAAAGTCGCAACGCAGCAATCGCATCCTTCGTCATTTCTCTCATGACCTTCCCCGTCCCTCAACGTCCCATCATCCTCCGCCGCCACCGTGGAAAAGATTGAGCATCCCTCCCTTCTCCTCCCTCCCAAAAAGAACTGCCGGTCAACAAGCGCCAAACCGCCGCCGACGTCAGCTACTTTACCTGTGCCCGTCGCCGGTTTCACGACTGAGGCTTTTCCCAAGGTTTGCGCAGTTCTCCGCCCCGAGCCAGAGCCGCGAAACTCAAGCGCTGTTACGGGATTGACGGGGTACCTCATTCCCAGCAAGCCGATCCCGGTCCCGAATCTGAACCGGCCGAACAACAAAAAGCCTGAACCCCTGATCCTTGGGCACCCGGCCGGATCACTCAAATACACCAAGCGGGACCCGCTGTGTTCCCATACTGTCGGGCCTAGACTATACATACAATCAGAATAGCTCCGTCACTAGCCACCTCGTCGGCGTCCCTCTCCGCTCCCGTCCCGTCCCGTGGCTCCGGATTGCATCGCCAACACGCCTCCGTCCCGATGGCTCCACCAACGCAATACAAGCCCATCCAGCCGGCGCCGTTGAAGGTCGCGAAATCAGGCACTTCATCTGGCACCGGCCGCGTCAATGGAGAGAAACACGCCAGGAGAGTCAAGGCTGTGACACAGGCTTGCCATACGTGCCGCCGATACAAGGCCAAGGTATGTCCTAGTCCCCCATCTAATTCTTTGTCTTGAGACGCTGATGTTTTTTTCACGTTTGCGATGTATAGTGCGATGGACTTCGCCCTAGATGCACTAGCTGCAAAACCAAGAATAAGCCATGCGGCTACGAAGGCGAGGAGGGCCAGTCCCGCCAGGAGGCGATGAAATCACGGCTAGAGGCGTTGGAGAGACTGGTGACCGCCCTTCAGCAAAAGTCACCCGAAGAGGCTGAAGCATTGCTTCAGCGTATTCGAAATGCCGACGATATCGTTTCGCTTTCATCGGCTGCTTCCAGCGAGAATGGCGACCGCAGTATTCCTGGACTCCATCGCAACGATTCGACGTCGCGCAGCATGGGCGGGTCACTTTCCGAATCATCGACATCACCCTCAGCTGTCCCGACTGTATCAACCGATATCATCAAGCGTGCTTTACAATCTGCCTCGCCATCTTCCGACGAGTCGTCTGATGGTGGTATGCAGCTTGTCTCAGATTCAGGCAGCGCCACGGCGCGCCTGCGTGTCGATCATTCAGCATATCTAATTCGTTTTGTCATTCCCAATGCGGACGTCACCCGTGCGGCTCTTAATAGTTTCTACAGCTCGAGCGGCAAGCTCTTCCATGTCTTCTCTCAGCAGGAGATAGATCGGTACTTCACAACCGTTTTTGGCTACGATGGACGACCCAACTATTCACAAAAGATGGCGATATGCTGCCTTTGCTCAGTCGCTGCCATTGGAATTCAGTACAACCCTGACGACTTTGAGAAGGGTTCGGAACACATCTTTTATGAAGTCGCCCGGCGGTATTTCGTGGACGTCCTCGAGGAGTCATCACTCGATGCCATCAAGGTTTGCGCCATGTTGGCCTTTTTCAACGTCATGAACAAGGCCACCATTTCGCTTGCTTGGGTTGAACTCGGCATGAGCATGTCTCGACAATTCGGCCTGAATACCAGCATTTTGCTTCACGATGAACGAAACGACCAGATGATCGACTACAGAAAGACTTGGAGGACGTTGATGTTTTTCTCCAGTTGGCTTTCATCCACTTTGGGGTACATCTCCGGCAGCACTGGGTCAGACTTCCAGAAGTTTGTCCCCATTGCAGACGTTGAGCCTTATTACCCCCTCCAGGTGACCGAGACCGTACAGAGAGAGATGACCAAAATTTCGCTTCTCAAGGCTGAAATCCTGCGCATGCAACTCGAGTTCCAGGATCTACCCAAACTTACTGTTGTTGCTAACGAATACCTCGAGAAGTGGCACGAGAAGCTTCCGATGGAGGTGCAGTTGGCCAACCTTGCCAATCCTGGTGTCGATGACACAGTCCGAAGGTCTATCTATCACGTCCACCTGCTATACCTCGGTGCCATGCAGCTCTTGTATCGCTGGATTGCTGCTCGGCTCATCCAAACGACCACTGTGAATGGCAAGGAGGTCATTGTTGCTAGCGAGTCCGTTCCTAAGGAAGACCGTAAGCTGCTGAAGCACGTTTCGCAGGGCCTCATTGCTGCGAAGCACTCGGCCCGTCTGCTTGCTTTGCTGCACGGTGAACGTGGTATCTTCCAGCGCTGCTGGTTGGTCATGTAAGTTTTGACGACATTCCCACCGACATAATATCTGAACGCGTCAATTAATACATCTCAAATCAGCTTCCAATCACATACCTCATGCGTCGTCATTTTGCACTCGGTTGCGCAGAAACAGGTTCACGGGTTCCCGGTTAGTTCCTGGGCACCGGACCTCAAACTAGCGCAGCTGTGTCTGGATACGCTCGAGTTTTGCGGCAGAATCGATCCGGTTGCTCTTCGCTTCCACGTGCGACTATCTGCCATCTTCAAGAGTCTAGCAGCCGCTCTTCCGAACAATGGCGACCAAACGACCAGGCAAAGGACGGAAGATTGGGTTACCATGCCTCCTGACTTCCCTCCCATTCCTGGTGCTGCCGGAGTTAACAGCACAGACACACCGATGGTGGATCCGGAACAGCTCGAGGAGCCGGATCCGGAGTACCTTCTCACTATGCCGCAGGATGCCAAGGAGCGCGTGGCCGCGCTGTCACACTCACTGCTGTCGGCACTTTGCCGGCCTTGGGGCGGTGACGAGGCGGGGCCGGCGGGCACGGCTTGTGCCCAGGGAAAGAGCAGCAGTGCGATGGTAGTCAACGAAAAGGTGGTGGATGAAAAAGATATTCCGGCAACGTCGGCGACGTTTCGTTGGGATCACACAGGCCACCTAGGATCACGTGGCATGAGCAAATTGGCGAAAGAGCTGGGGTTGACAAAGTCGATTGACGAATCGAGTCCGGGCTCTCGCTCTACTAGTGAGCTCAGCCTGGGGAGCGACTGCAGGTTCTTGGATAGCGAAGACCCGCACGGTTGGCAGACAGCGCCAGAGTACATCGACATGTCATATTGACCATAATGGGGCGGCGGCGGTGGTGAGAAGGACTGGGCAGGGACATGTTTTGATGTCAGCGGGCTGGAGTTGTCTACCGTCTGGTTAATCGGGGCGTGCCGGTTTTGGAATGCTGCATAGTGTTGGTGTCTCCTTTTTTTTTTTTTTAAGTGATTTGGGGTTGGGGCATCAGTGTGCGATTTGAACTTATTTGTTGGATTGTCTTTTTTATAGTTTGACCGACCGAGGTGTCTATTATCTGTATGCTTAGAGATTGTAGATAGCGTTGCGCATATTGAATAGCTTTTGTATTCTCTTGGAACTGAATGAAAATTTGAACGTGAGAGACATGCTGAGCTTTTCTCTTTTTTTTTATATATTTTATTTATTTTTTTTCCTTCCCCGCGTTTCATGTTTAAAAGGGGGTTCGTTCGCGTGGTGTAGGGCCATAAGCTTACACGGTGCCCAAACTCGGAAGCGGCGCCTCCCGCTCCCGTCATCAGGGAATCGCCCGATACACTGTACTCCATTCAGAGTTCAAAGAAGGTACAGGTAGGTACGCACTAACAATTTTCGGTGTCCCTTTCTTCGGGACGGGCAACAGGAGCCCGACCATTCAAACTTCCCCCTCACAAAGAAACAAACTCTGCCCTGATCACGATGTTGTAGCGATCAACGACTCCTGGGCTACTGAAAACGAACTGGCGACGATCCGCGCTTTTCTTCATCGGCGCTTCTTTGGATGACGCGAATGGCCACTTGTGTGCGACCAGAGAATGCACGTCGTGATGGCGCTAGGGACTTGTCCCTTTTCGTCCTGGGCTCTCCCGGCTTTCTCGTACAGGGGAGCAACCCCGCCCATCTCTCAGCGCTTAAAGCCATCTAAATCCAGCATCGGTGACCAACCATTGCCGACCTTGATCTTGTCCCCGCGACAAAGTCATGTCAACACGGCCGGTCAAGGATTCGTCCCCTGGCGAGGCACTGACCGGGGGATCGGCCATTGCCAAACGGTCGGGTCGCCCGTATCATTCGGATTGGCCGCGGCGACGCGCTTGCGCTTGTTGGTCCGGTATTCAGCCTGTCCGTCGTTTCAAGACGCGCTGCATTTGCAATGCATCGATGGCATCCTGTGGGTGAAAGACATCCCACCACATGGCGTCTGTGATATGGGTCCCGGGGAACGTCTTCGACCACTCCCGTTGACCGTTCTGGAAGTGGAAAGTTGGGTTCATCCCAAGGCTGTGTTTGATGGTGGTGTGGATGCTGCATCGTGGTGCTTCTGTTGTTGATTTCTCAATGGGTACCTAGAGGTAGGTAACGCCACTGCATCCAGGCACTCCCGTCACCTTTCATATTTGTGCAAGTTTCCTTTCCCTATTCAAGTTTGCCTTGTACGTCCAAGACCACTTCTGCACACAGGCGTTTGGTTTCTTTCCTTGTTCTTTCCTTCTTCCTTGTTTGTCAGTCTATTCTCGCTCACCTCATTTTCTTCCTATCCATAATTTACATGCTGTGTTGACCGTGCCGCCCGAAGCGACCTCGGTCAACCCACTCGAAATATCTAATGGGTTTCTCCTGGAAATCACAACAACAACAACAGCAGCAACTTCACCCTAACCAACCGGCCCTCATGGCCGACCACGAGACCGAAGAGGCCAAGCGCCTGATCCTCGCACGACGAGCCTCCGTCCAGAGCAAGAGCAGCGACCAATCCTTTGGTCGTCTCCGTACCCGATCACGGACTTTCTCCAACTCCCAAAAGCCCTTCACTTACCAAGAAATCAACCAGGTCCTCGACGAGGTGGTGGATGCAAACGGGCCCGTGGGTGTGATCAAGGCCCTCCTGGCACTCGGTGCCGACGTCAACTTTTCCAAGAGGAGGAGCGTGGACACTTGGAGCAAGCTGACTGGGAGGAGAAACGAAGGCTGGCGCAGTGATATCCTCATCCGAGCAACCGTCCGATGTCCCTCCGAGACTGTCTATGCTATCGCCCACCACGCCGACCAGGAGAATCTCGATGGCGCCTTGCACCATGCTATGCTAAGGGGCAACCTCGCTGTGCTGCAGGCATTGCTGGATCACGGCGCAAATCCCGTTCAGCTGCATGATGACTTCCTCGACCTCATATCCCGCAACCAAGTCGATCTCGTACAGGCTATCCTGGCTGGCCACCGACTGCCGTGCCTCACATGTCGATCTACTGGACTGAGGATAGCTGCTAAGAACGGGTCACTGGAAATTGTCAGTCTGTTACTGAAGTGCTGGGCAGATGTTAACCACGACGGCGGAGCTGCCTTGGTGGCAGCTGTAGAGGCCCGTCGCCCTGATCTAGTTGCGGTCCTCATCTCTGGCCCGGTACAGCCCTCTCCTCGTTCTTTGGATGGTGCTCTTGGTCGGGCCCATAAGGCAATGGTGGCACGCTCAACCGAAGAGCATCGGGAAATTATCGAAATGTGTCTGTCTGCCGGTGCTGCAGGAGAGGAGACGACCCGGCTCGTGACGGAAGGCGTCGTAGCCGCTGTACGAACGAGACACATCCAGTTGCTAGACACGGTTCTCCGAGTCAAGAGGCCACCACCTCAGTATGAAGCAATGGCCATGGTGGATGCAGTCAAGGCGGGGCATATCGATGTTCTGAGCAAGCTGATTGTACTGAAGCCGCAGCCCAAGAGCCTGACGCTTGCTGTTTCACAAGCGGTCGAAATACATAACCGACAAACGCGCCACGACATTACCCAGATACTCATCGATTCGGGTGCTCAGGGTTCATGTACGGCGGACGCCTTGGTCAAGGTCGTTAAGATAATTATCACCGAGCCCGGGATGCCCCACAAGACGTCTTCGGATCGAGCGATGGACAAGAAGCTGTTCCGTCTTTTGCTTCAGCAGGGAAAGGCGGATGTGAACTATGGAAATGGCGAAGCTTTGCAGATTAGTGTTCAGAAGCCGTGCCTAGAGATTGCTGAAGAAATTGTTAGTCGGGAACCATCGCCCGAAGCCTTGGGTGCTGCCTTGCCTTGGGCAATGGATCTCGTCAACCCGAGGGCCAGGGAGTCAATGATTGAGCTCCTGCTGCGAAAGCACATCAATGAGGATGCCGTGGGAAAAGCCTTGGTTCAGGCCTTTAAGGAAGGGCCCGATAATGGGTAAGTGACTCCCACATGGCGAGTAGAAGAGCAAATTGTACTAACCAGAGTATGAAACAGGTCCCTCATCAAGTTACTCCTCACTCGTGCATCCGTTAACCATAACAATGGCGAAGTCTTCATCTTCGCGATCCGCCAATACCGACCCGAGACGTTCCGAATGCTCCTCGACCAAGGGATTAGCTACAAAGCCCTCTTCACCGCCATCAACGAAGCCCTCAAGACCTCTAGGACGAACAGGCGAGCGGTTTTTGCGGATCTTATGGGTCGCCTACAGTTCGACCATTTGAACACCGCACTGAAGTACGTTGTTCTTGAGGCCGACACCGACCTTACCCTAGCCAAATCACTACTCGAAGCAGGAGCCGAGGCCACGCACGAGAATGGTGTCTGCATTAAGAATGCAGCCTCTAATCTCGATCGTGATACCCTTGGTCTCCTGACAGAATACTCCGGCACTCATGACAGCATCTTCACCCAAGCTATGGCCGCCGTCGTCAACCGTGGAAAGCAGTGGATTGCCTTTGAGCATGTCGAGGTCATGGAACTACTCGTCCGGGGAGGGGCCTCTACCCAGGTGATCAACAAGGCCGTGGTGGAAGTCATCGACACTCTGGCCTGCAAGGAGTCGCAGATCGACCTGGCCAACAGATTTCTCGACATCTTCTTCGCTGCTGGCGCCGATGTCAACTACGAAAACGGAAAACCGGTCGGGATCGCCGCCAGTCGTGGTGATCCGATGCTTCTGGCGCGGTTGCTTAGCAATGGTGCGTCGTCGATGACTTCCACACACGCTCTCTCGACTGCTATTATGGCGCACCATGACGAGAACCTGTTGCTGCGGTTGATCGACGTTTTTGCGGATAGGCGAACTGCGGCACCGGATGTGAACCAGTCGATTCCGGGAATGCCGTCGCCAATTTTTCTATGCCTCAAGTCGTACCCTAAGTCGTTGGCCTTGTTGGATAGTCTCGTTGGTGCAGGGTGTGATCTCGAGTCCACCGTGCTATCGGACGTTTGCCCTGAAGAGGAGTCGACTGAGAAGAAGGTGCGGGCTGGAAGTGTTGATGAGCCGGTTACCGTCTTGTTGTGGGCTCTTTTGCCCAGGAATAGCCAGATTGATCCTGTTGTTGTTAATGGGCTTGTTCATCACGGTGGTAAGTGTTTGTCTGTATGTTATGGAACCCTTAATCTGTGCTGACAGACTCAATAGCCAACATCGCTTATGCGTCGCCGAGAACTCACACTACCGCTTTGATATTGGCGGTCAAGTCAGGGAGACTTGAAGCCGTGCAGGCACTCCTCGATGCTGGTGCCAAAGTCACTGCCAAAGACAGCCAGGGACGTTCCGCTTTGTACATTGCCGCCAGGTTGGGCAATGCGGATATTGTGGCCGCGTTGCTGAGGATCAACTCTTGCCTGAACGATGGCAGTCTCCATGAAGCATCGCGTAACCTCCATGTCGGTGCAATGCGCCTCTTGGTTGATTGCGGGCATGATCCTAACTACAGGTCAAGCAAGCACGACGGACGCACTGCCTTCGGAGAGATGGCTCTCAGGGCCACGGTGCCTCGTGATATTGCCATTGCTGAGGAGGCCGTCGAAATCCTCTGCACTGGTGGCGCCAGCCCTCTGCTCAAAACCAATGGCAAGACAATCCTTTTCTTAGCCTTGGACAACATGGACAACGAAGCCATGACCCGTCTACTCCTAGACAAACATCTGTATCGCATCCTGAACAGCCCGGAGAATATGTATGTGGAGGGTATCTACCACTACTCACCCACCATGTATGTCAAGAAGGGCATGCTTCAGGGACCAAGGACCGCCGGTCTAATCGAGATTTTGGAGGGTCATGGCGGCGAGGACCGGTACTACGCTACCATGGAACAGAAACAACCACATGATGCTATAGGTATGCCCGAGGAAATCCAGCAGTTCGAGCGGGAGCGCCGTGCCCGGGAACGACGCATCCGGGAAGCAGAAGAAGAACACGCCGCCACCATGCGTCGCGAGTACGAAAAGGCCAAGACGGTCGACGTGATCGAGGACTTGCATCACAACCGCTCATACCGTCATTACGAGGACATCTCCGACCAGCACCGTCGGAACAAATACCTCGATCACCAGACCGACGTCACCATCAAGACTGAAGCGGCCCTCGTCGACAACTCCCTCAAGATGCACGGCGCCAGCGTCGACGGCGCCATCCAATGGCAACGCCACAACAACCACATGGCCATGGGCGTCAACGCCGCCCACGTCCAGCGCGATATCAAAATGCAGCGGCACGCCGTCGACATGACCATCGGCCGCGAGGCCGCCCAGCTTAACCGGTCCATCGCCATTCAGCACCACAACGACGGGATGGTCATGGCCTCGCAGCAGCGTGGCGCCCAGCTAGCGCACATGCGCCACGAACACCGCCAGGTCATGCAGCAGCGGAAAGACCACGACGTTCTGAACCGCGTCCACGCCGAAAACCGGCACGCGTTCGAGATGCGCGCGGGCGCCCAGCGCCATCGGCAGGTGCTCGCGCACCAGCGGTCGGCGCACCAGCTGGGCATGAGGAATCGCGCAGATCAATATACCCAGGGACTGGAGTTCCAGGGGAGAGCGCAGGCGATGCATGAGAGGCATATTGAGGGCATTAATCAGAAGCATATGATGCTGGCGGGGGCGAAGCATACGATGAACATGACAGAGTTGGGGGGGCAGAGGGGGAATATTATCGGGCAGACTAATTTGAATGAATTGAGGCAGTGGTCGGCGGCTGGAGGGGGTGGGAGTGTTGGGTATGGAAGGGGGAGGGTGCAGTTGTTGAATTGAGAGTGGATGAACTTTTGTGAGAAGAGATGATAGAATAATGGGAAAGCATCAAAGGATGGGACAAGGAAAGAAGGAGGTGCATTGGAAGGCATGGCCCAAGATTGACACGGAGATATGGCTGGCGTTTTGTGATTTCTTGATACCATCAGCATAGCATATATCTTCTACTTCAATAGCTTCAGACCGAGTTCTTTTTCATCCCCGATGAATTTTGAAGTCAAGGAAGTTGAACATGTTACTCGTATTCAAGACGCTCACAGGGGGTGATTAAGTGTTGAAGATAGGGTAAGGGTTAGACGTGGATAAGGGAAGCAAAACTGGACATCACTCAAAACGCCCTGAAGGACTATCATGAAAAAGCATCATGGAGGGTCTTGCCTACTCATATTCATTCTGCCTTTAGCTTGATACTTACCTCTATGTCCCTTCGGAGATTAATTAATCCCATGATTGACCACTGCGTCTGCGGTAGGCAGCCACACCAGCCACAACTCCTTCTCCAAATTTTGCGGAGATCAGAGTGGATGCCCCGATACTTATCTCCCGTCCGGTGGGGTCGGGTCACCCGTGCCGGTGCGGGGACGCCGTCATCAGTGCCCGGGCGGCTCTCTCCGTCCGTTGCAGTTGTGGGAACACGGACATCTCCTGAACTCAGCAATTGCATGAACCGCTCCCTCTTCAACAACGAATCAGCATCGAGCGGCCCATCCCTTCGTTTGGAATTCGGTACTATTCAGCCGCTGACCGAACGACGTAACACTGCTCACCGATTGACCGATAAGCTGATCGACCAAAAGCGACTGTAACCTCTCTCCATTTTATTTTACCAACATTCTCACCAGTCACCCACCTTACCACCCTTGAATGACGTGAATTTCACCACCACTCGGCCGCCGTGACCACACAAACACAAACACATCTACCGCCCCTACCTCAAACCAAACAACACACACCCCGAGAGCCGAGTCACCATGGCCGACTACGACCAGCCCACCATGGGCACCTCAGGAGCCGCAGCCGCCACCCACGCCCAACTCAAAAAAGTCAAGAAGCAAAAAGTCCTACTCATGGGCAAATCTGGTTCCGGCAAATCGTCCATGCGCAGCATCATCTTCAGCAACTACCTCGCGCGCGACACGCGCCGCTTGGGGGCCACCATCGACATTGACCTGTCGCACGTCAAGTTCCTCGGCAATCTGACGCTCAACCTCTGGGACTGCGGTGGGCAGGAAGCCTTCATGGAGAACTACTTGTCTCAACAGCGGGCGCACGTGTTCAGCAACGTCGGGGTTTTGATCTACGTCTTTGACATTGAGTCGCGCGACGTGGACCGCGACCTGGCGACGTACGTCAACATCATCTCGGCGCTGGTGCAGTACAGCCGCGAGGCGAAGGTGTTTGTGTTGATTCACAAGATGGATCTGATTCAGCCGATGACGCGCGAAGATGTGTTTGATCGCCGCGTTGCGCTGGTGAGACGCAAGACGGCGGAGGCGGTGGCTATCGTAAGGAAGCAGAAGCCCGAAGTTTCTGGAGGACCACCCGGCCCCGGCGGTGCCATGGCAGGCTCCCTCCCCTCCCCCGAACTCTCCACCCCCATCCCCGACCTCGAAGTAGAAATGCAACTCTTCGCCACCTCCATCTGGGACCAATCTCTCTACAAAGCCTGGGCGTCCATCATCCACGATCTCGTCCCCAACCTTTCTGTCATAGAGACCCAACTCGCCTCCCTAGGTGTAGCAATCGACGCCGACGAGATCCTCCTCTTCGAACGCACCTCCTTCCTGGTAGTCTCCAAATGGACTTCTCCAGAAGGGGAATCAAACCCCTACGGCGACCGCTTCGAGCGCATGTCCAACATTCTGAAGGCGTGGAAACACACGTGCTCGAAATTCACGGGCACGCCGAGGAACGCGGAGCAGTTCTCGGATTTCGAGTATAAGATGGGCGCGAACTTTAGCATGTTTGTCACCAAGTTTACGACGAATACGTATATACTGGTGTGCATGCCGCCGGGCGAGGCGAGGTTTAACAGCGCGAAGCTGAATGTGGCGGCGGCGAGGCCGTGGTTTAGGTTCCTGGATGGCCCGGTGATTGCGCCGACGGCGGGGATTGGGAGTTCCCAGATGTTGAGCGGGTTGGCGGCGGGAGGTGTTGGTGGTGAGGGGCCGTAGGTGAGGGTGGAGGGACGGTTGACGGGAAGAAAATTTGGCGGAGGGACAATTCATGAGGTGGTATTACGGCCCTCGAAGGAACACGGGCGGCTTCGAGCGGATCGAGAAGAGGCATTCAAGGTTGCAAGATGAGCGACAGGGTATCTTTTGTTTGAGGTTTGGGGTGATTCGGGTTTGGCACACGATATTGCTTGATGGCTGCGCAGAAGCTAGGCTGGGGGCATACAGCACGCCCGTGAGAGACGACGTCCCTTTGATATTATGTCTTGGGCTTTCTTTGGTTCGCATGCTTCTCTTATTTGGATTTGCATTTTCTTACACAGCAATTTATTTGCGATAGGGGTTGATGATACCCATAGCGGCCACGGCGACGGCGACGGAGGCGTTCAAAAATATTGAGGGAAGAAGTTCAGCAGATTTAATGTCATGCAACATGGTTAACAAGGGAACTTCTGTTAGAGCTTCCTTCTTTTGATTTTACAGACAAAACTGATTACTGTATAGCCTTGAATTGCTTGCTATACTGGTCTATAATCTGACCATGAGCAATATCCCTTTACCCATTAAAACCCCTGGAGATGCCATCCCCCTGTCATTTATATCCCTTAAACCCACTTGACGACAGCAGCAGCGCCTCTCTTGAATTCGGGGGTCTCACCCAGAACCAGAGACTTGTCGGTGTGATCCTTGTTGGGGAAGGTCGTAGAAAGAACCCAGGGTCTGGCCGAAAGAGACGTCGAAGAGCGCTGGATAAACTCGTAGACATCGCCGATCGTCTGCGAGGTGTTGAAACGAGCTGGGAGGCGGCTACCGTCAGGCAACTGGATACGCAACATCACTGTCGGCTGCGACTCATCCACGCCAGTGGAGGGAGCTTGGGTCGATCCGCTAGCAGCAGAAGCAGAAGCAGTTGTGGTACTTGCGGGTGCAGCAGCAGGAGCAGCAGAGGCAGATCCGACTCCCGGAACAGGGCTTCCCAGACGGCGGCCCTCGCCACTAAAGGGAACGTACTTCTTGGGCAGCTGTCTCCACTCCTCCTGATGTTGCTCCAACTTGACGTTCACACGCTGATCAGGCCTCACATTC
>HF970593.1:142990-153033 GCA_000604205.2 Neurospora africana FGSC 1740
AGTTTGGGGTTGTCAAACCGTTCGGCTGACAGGAGGTTGTGCAGAGTGGGAAGGACATGGTCAACTGAGTCGACCTTCATGTATGACTGAGGGACGCTGTTGATGGTCGGGGCCTCGTTTTCGTCGACAGTGGAGATGTGAGTGTGCTTAGGAGCAAGAACGTGGTGCAGCACCTTGTGGATCGAGGGAGGGAGCGTGGCACTGAAGCACATACCCTGCCAGCCAGCCTGTTGCTTTTTCGGCAGGCTTGTGAGGATTTTGGTCAGGGCGGGCAAGAAGCCTTGATCAAGCATGCAGTCGGCCTCATCCAGGACCAAGCAGCGGAGGTTGTTGAACTTTTGCCTGACACGCTCGTCGGAAAGGTAATCATCAAGGCGTCCGGGAGTGGCTACGAGGATGGTGGGCTTGCCACGAAGGAACTTGCTGAGACTGGAAGCCTTGGCGCTGCCACCAACGGCAAGGTGGCACTCGAACCTGGGATTGCACTGGCTGACCAGCTTCTCGCACTCGTCCACGATCTGCTGGGCGAGCTCACGCGTGGGAGCCAGGATCAACAAGGCGACCTGGGAAGGGTCAAGGTCCTTGGCGTTCAAGAGCGTATGCAGGGCGGGGAGAAGGAAGGCAATGGTCTTGCCGGTGCCGGTCTTGGCCTGGACGAGGCAGTCCTGGGTAAAGGAGCCCATGTTGAGAACCTTTTCCTGAACGGGCGTCATGTTCGCATAGCCCATGGCGTCGAGAGCCTTGAGCAGGCGGGCATCGAGGCGGCCAGCCATATCGGCGTAAACACCCGGCATGTCGGCGACGGGGGCGGGAGAGACTTGGGGAGCGGGAGCAACAGCAGCAGCCTCCTGGTGAGAGGGGCTAGAGGTCGAGAAAGAGGCTGTATGGGAAGTCAGGCCGTTGCGATAAGCGAGCTGGAGTGTCTGGCCGGTCCAGAGTTTGGCTGGAGTGGCAGAAGAGTGAAGCAGAAGTGAGGTGAGAGGGTATAAGACGGGTTGGGACAAAGAGACACCAAGGACGCGATTGCTCGATCGGGTGAGAAGGCGAGAGATTGTGGGAGTGGCCTTCATCATAGACTGAAAAGAGAACAAATGATGAAAGAAGCAAGGCGACGTAGTGGTAAAAGGGAAAGAGTGAAAAGTAAAAGTGGAAGAAAAACCAAAAAGGGAAGGGAAGGAGGTTTGCTGCCAAGCCACGTCGTCCCAAGTGGAAGTGGAAGTGAAAGTTTCGACAGTAGGGTGCCAGTACAGTTTTCATTGGCCCAAGCATTCACTAACAGTGGGCTTTACTGAAACGAATGGGAAATGGGGCGTAAAACGGGGAGCGTTAGGTACAGTGGGGTGCGGCTGACACATGGGATGCGAACCCTTTCCTTCGTCACAGTGGTCCTGAAAAGTGGGTCGAACAGTCCACTCTTTCCCAAAAATAGCAAAAAGAAAACAATAAAGGAAGGACCACTACAGACGACGTCTTTCTTTGTCGGAATCTTGCCACAGATGTTGTCTTTTGACTGCTCGCCCTCATTGTTCATTCAACACACTTTTCTTTTATCTCTTTCCTCTTTCTGTTAGCTGTCCGGCGCTCGTCTGGAATTCACTCATGGATGCTCAAACGTCAATTCAGGGTTAGGGTCCCCAGCCACGGCTTTCATGATGGGGGCTCACTGCTCACTGCTCACTCTTCTCACCTTTACGATTTCGCAATCATGAACAGTGTGGAACAGAGCTCACAGCAGATATCACACATTCCCCACTCTTTACCGTTACAAGCCTTCCCCGACTGCCATCTTATCCCGTGGAACATTGCTGTCAACATCCGGATACGATGCAAATCCTCCATCGTCTTTGGCACCAAGGAAGTGGAAGGCTACCTTATTCAGCTACTCCGTGAACAATGGGCTTGAGAACACCAGGGGCTCAAGCCAGGATGGCTTCTTTGGTTCATCTACAATGGGTTCAATGCCCTGCTTCATTGTCCTCGAATTTGACTCGGCAGTGGCTTCATTGTTCTCGTCATCTTTGACAATGGCACTTTTGCTCGTCCCGCCGGGCCGTGATTTATTCGAAGGTTCGTCCTTGTTCATCGACGAGTGTGGTCGGCATGAACAAGCCGATAGCATGATTCTCTTTGGCCGTTATAAGCCTCCACCCCCGGTAACCAAGTCTATGGCCTCAAGTTGTTCATAGAACACAGAAGACAACCGAACAACAGGACGACCAAAAAGAAACCACACCATCAACACACAATGGAAGCTTCTAATGCCGCTGATGGCATCCAGTTTGCCACTAGTTCGTCCATCCTACCTAAAGACATCGATCCTGGTAAACATGATCCTCATCTGGAAAATTTCGACTTGCGACAATGCATCGACTTCAGCATAAGGCCGGAAGATCTCCACAACTGCTGGCTGCCTCCTTACGATAAGCCCTGCAATGGAAACTGGGATGAATTCTATAATGCCTGGAAGCGGGTTCAGATTCCGAAGCTCGACTGCAATGACTTTGGAGACACTTTTCAGACCATGTCCAACGATACTCGTATTGCCTATCAACAGCAGCATAACAGTCTTTGCGAGTTGCGTCACGCCTTCCACAGAGAGGGTGATGCGTATATACCCTCTGAAGACTTTGATTACTCTCCTGGTACTGAGAGTAGTCGTATGCGGATGCCAAGGTCGCCGTCGAAAGAAGCCGTTCATCACTTCGCGTACCGACTCATTTCGATGGTCCAAAAGCAAGAGCAAGCGGTTCTTGGGAAATTCGACGGTGGCATCAGGGGGGGCGGTCCGGGAAAATGGTGGATTGCCCTGCCGAACGACAGCATTGAGCTCCCTTCAATTGAAAGACCAGACCCAACACCAGACAAAGCTGATGGAGGAGAAGACGGCCTTACTGGGCTCGGTACACTGGATAAAGCTAGACTCAAAGCAGCGGATTACACCGTCCACTGGGTGTGCTACCAGAGACGCAAGGAAGGATCGTTGGCTAATGATGATAAGAACCAAGAGGGCACAGAGAACAATCACTTAGCCGTCATTATTAGGGAGAGCGCTACCGGAAACACATGGTACCTCGACTCTCTTAATACAACAAAGGACGACGCCACGGTAGATCTCGACGAGAAGCACCAATCCGTCCTTTCTAGTCTGCACAAATGGCTTAGCAAAAACGAAATTCGCATTTCCACCGTCCCCGATGGAAATCGCCACCGTCGCGTACAGGTCATCCCTCAAGATTTACCCTGGGCATGTGGCCTGCACGCCATTGCTCACGCCTTAGCCTTCCTTCGCTTTGGCCTCTTGGGCTGGCACGAGATTCCTACGTATGTGAGGGAAAAAACCGACAAGGCGAAGTTGACGAAGTTGAGACATGACATGATGAAGGCGATGGAGTTATCAATGGGGATTAGACCACCCCCGCGCGTGGATGCTGATAAGATCCCACTCCCTGAACACAATGATGAGGAGCTCGATCTCAGCACATTTCGCTTTCCTACCTACCCAAGTGTCGGCCTGGAAAAGAAAGATCTCTACAGCTGCGAAGTCTGGCCTTTTTCGGACAAGCTCGATGAGAAGGACGAAGAAATCCTCCGAGATAGTTATCGGCGTGTACACGTCGAGTGTTATAATGGTGTCTCACTTGGGCATGAGAGCGTCGATCCCTTCTCTCTCAAGGTGTATTCAGATCTTCACAATGGGTTGTTGAAAATGAGAAATCAGGAACAGCTCGAGGGTGAAGAGGTACATTTTCATGCAACAAGGTTGATGACAATCATTCAAAATCAGGAGGGTGCAGCTTTGGGACCAGCCAAAGGAGACAACCAAGATTGGTGGATAGCGCCGAGTTCATACATCATTAGATGTAGTAGCAACAGAGACACTGGCGAAAACTCGGCGCAAAGCATACCCTTCTTGACACCGGAGGCATTCAATGATTCGACCTTCAAGGAATTATACGGAGATAGGTCCGAGGATCGCGAAAAGTTTGACAGCGCCAAATACACTGTTCACTGGGTACATTACGACGAAGAAGAAGTCTTCAATCACTGGGGAGTCATAGTCCGCGAAAAGGCCACAAACTTTGTATGGTACTTTGACTCCACGAAATATAATCGAAAACAGCGAAAAGATCGTGCAATCAAGGCATTCAACGAATGGCTGGTAAAGTGCAGAGAACCTAATTCCAACGTCCCCAAGGAAGTCACTCAGAGCTTCCTTGTCCCGGCTCCAGAGCAATCATCTGGATGGGAGTGCGGCCTTCACGCTATCGCGCACGCAGTGGCCTTTATTCGCTTTGGTATTTTGGGATGGCACGCACTTCCGACTGAAGCAATTGTGCTTGATGAGGGCCCAAAGGGAACTGGAGATCAGACTGCTGCTTCAGCCCCTTCAGATCATTCAGAAAGGTTGTGTGAAACAATGACAAGCGCTTTACACGGCCTAATGGGAGTCTCTTTGCCATCACCCACTTCCAAATATGATGTAAATAGGACTACTGAGGCTGTTTCAGACTCAAACGGGATTACAAACTCAAACTCCGCTGGTAAGACCAACGCGGGCTCTTCTAAAAACTCCAACTTAGGCCCCTCCGGGAAATCCAACCAAAGAGGTTCTGGACCTAAACCTTCGGACGCCATGGCAACATCCAGCCAGCCGCCAGGCAAGAATCCCGCCGTAATTGAGACTATTCCACGGTATAATGGATATAAACGTGCCGTACCTCATCCCAAGTTTTTCAACAAGGTCCAATATGAGGGACAAGGCTCGGGATTTCGGTTTCCTACCTACCCATCCATACCCTTGGCGGCAAGAGATGTCCGTTCGGTCAATCAGGAGCCTTTCAACGACATAATGAACCTCAACGATGTTTACGCTTATTCTCGGGTATCTGAAGATACACCACATTGTTGCGATCGTGTGAAACTTGGTAGCTCTCCCTATGCCGAGCAAGCCTTTGCAGATATCAACGACGCTTTACTCGATACGCGCCAGGGTCACTGGCTCGACGGGAAAGGAATGTATCATTTAGCTAGCCGACTCATCACGTACGTCCAGAAACAAGATCGCGACACTCCACCATTGGGGCCTTTCGACAATGGACATTGGTGGATCGCTCCACATCCCTTTATAATCGATGTCCCCAACCCGCGTGGGAACCCAAATCTGCAACCAGCGCGAACATTCTCGGACATAGACCAAGGTCTTTGGGGTTTTGACAGTTCCGATTTTGGAGAGGTTGAGGAGCGGCTATTCGATCAAGCCCGTTACACGGTTCACTTTATTCACCATCCTGTCCATTGGACAGTAATCGTCCGGGAAGCCGCAACCGGTCACTTGTGGCACTTCGACTCCTGGGAGCGTGGCTTGGGGAGGTTCAGAAGAACTATCGATGCTTTTGAAGATTGGCTTCGTCGGTGTAACAAACCCATTCTTGCAACGAGTCAGGCATTCCAGGTTCCCACCACAATGCAAACCCGAAATTGGGAGTGCAGCTTGCATTCCATTGCGAATGCCATGGCGTTTCTCCGCTTCGGCATCCTTGGATGGGACAAGTTGCAGTGTCTCGCCCTGGAGACCGATCCGGATCCGGTTACTCCGGCTGATAGCGTGACCGCGGACAATCTCAGAGAGATAATGAAACGATCTTTCCATGGCATCTTTGGCCTCATGCTGGATGGAGATGTTGCCAATGTCGCCGAGAAAAAAAAGCAAGAGGAGGCTATCGAGGATGAATTTAAGGCGATGCAGGATCAATCACTAATGGGCAAGGCGAACATGTCGTTCGATGCAATGATCGATACTGTGACAAATAACCCGAATGAGCTAGACAGTCTGCACCAAGAGGAGCGGGAGGCGCGAGAAGCACGGGAGAAGAAGAGAAAGGAGCAGAATGAAAAGAACCAGAGGGAGATGAAGGAACGGTTCTGGAGGGCACAAGCGGAGCGGGACCGGAAGACGCGAGAGGAGCAGGAGCAGGAGCAGGAGCAGGAGCAGGAGAAGGAGAACCAGCAGCAAGGGGCATCCAATTCTCGTAAGCGTGGAGCGGCAGATGACGACGACGACGTGACCTCCGGTCGATCAAGCAAGAGGTCCAAACAAATTTATGAAGAAAACCCCACGGAAAATCCCTTCCAGAACCCCAACAACAAGAGGAAGACACCGCCACCCGACACGGAGCCAAAGCCCGCTAAACGAGCCAGGAGGGAGCCAACTCCAGCACCAGAGGCGCCGGTCAAAAAGAGTGAGAGGCAACGAAAGGCCACCCAAAAGGCAGAGACGGCTCAGAAGACAGAGGCTGCTCAGGAGGTAGAAGCTGCTGAGCAGTCAAAAGATGACGTTGTGGAACTTGATTGGAGGCAGTACAGGAGGACCAGATTTAAGACAATGCTTAAGGCCGATCTGGTAGAAGAGTGCAGAAGAAGACTAATTGCTGGACCTGGCGACGAGCACAGAACACTCACGTATAAGGCCAAGAATACCGTCGACGGTCTCATCGACGAATTGATGTGGTACGATGAGCCCGAGGGTTACGAGGAAGATCTCGAAGGAAAGGGTTGGGAGGAGTTGAAGGAAATGTGTAAGACAACGTATAAGTTGTATTACGGCGGGAAAAACGCGGAGGTTATGAGAGACAGATTGAAGTGGTTTTATGCTGAGCAACAACGGCATGTTCAGACGCTGATTGAGCAGGGTGAGATACCTGCTAATTGGAATGGAGAGGAGGTTGTGGAAGATGATGATGATGCGGGGGAGGAGGAGGAGGAGGAGGAGGAGGAGAAGGTTGTTGTTCAGAACGATGAGGATGAGGGTGAGAACAGGGAGGGTGTGGAGGAAAACAGAGAGTGGGGACAAGGACGAGGACAAGGATGAGGGGCCTTCTGACGTTCGGTTAGAATGCACGTTCTGTAAGGAAAACCACGGTTACTGAGACGAAAGTCCGATATGGGTTTATTCCGGCGGCACGTAGCGCAATATGAGGTCTGGGAGTTATTTGCTGGCCTCCGCGTACGCGTTGAAGGGTATTCCGAGGAGGTTTCTGAGGAACCGTAAGTTCAGGACCAGTGAACCTGAAAGAGGCGTTACTGCGTCGGTTGGGGTTTGGCTAAGACCACGGCGGTATTGTTTTTGTATACATCGGTTTTGTTCGTATGAAAGGCGTTTTGGTTAGGTACGGCTCGTTTTGATAGTTTGCCATTTATGTATTCAAGGTTCTGCCCGCTGTCTTGTTTTCTGTTCATTTCTCCCTGAAAATATCATTGGTATTGACTACTTCTACAGAGATCCCTGATGACGACTTCGCTCCTGGGATTTTTTGGCCAATAAATGGCCATGAGCTTGGGATTGAAACAATATCCATCGGTCTGGATTCTTCAGATTCCAATGAAGAATATGGAGACGTGGTGATCTGAACAGAACGAGTGTACAGTTGCCTGGTGACATCAAACAACAGTCGTGGGGTGGCACATGCTGAAGGGGGGTTTCGAATCTGCCTCGTGGGACTCTTTTTCTTCCAAAATGCACCACTTTATCCTAATGTCGCCTATTTGTAAGTCTTATGCAATATTGGCGCAAGTGTCGTCGGCCACTAGCTGTTCCACTTGTCAGCCATCCTGTTCCATCTGGTAGACTGGCGGCGACAGTCCCTGGGGTCATGCGTGAGCAGTTGCACGCAGGCAACCGGCTTGCCGTATTGGCCTCCATTCCCTAGCAATTCGAGATCCTTATCTCCTTATTACCAGGCTGTCTGTACTCGTTGCCTTATCTCGTAACGTTGCTATGGCTAGGTATGGACAAATATGCTGTGCCTACACGTGCAACCTCTTTACTGAACCGCACAACACTCAGACAGGAAATCTGTTATTCCGCTCGCACTCTACAGATAGCTACCTCTAGCCGCTACAACCGTCATGGCATTTCGCCTGCTAGCTGGTAATGCCAGGTATAATTCCTGATGTTACTCGACTGCTTGTATCATCTGGGAAGCTGACGGCAGATGTTTCAAGTTTTTATGTATATCCCGTTCCACTCCGCAAAATAATGCCCTACAAGAGCCCGAAATCCTTCTCATTTTACTGCAAAGTCTTTCACTCCTATCAGTTTACCTAACCACTATGGCGGAAGAGCTCAACTGATAAGTATCCGGTTACACCACATCAACCTTACCAGGAATCGGTTGCCATCCACCACTACCTATCAAAGGACGAGGTAAAATAGAGGTATATTCCAGCCACCAACTACCAGGAGCTTGTATACATCAGGAGTCGGATCATAACATCTGACTTGATATTATTGCTCCAAACATGAACAAGGGCAGGATTAGAAGAAGCGCCCAACAAGGATGGTGTCCGGCTTCGGATTATTCCTCTACCTGGACCCAAAATTCACTGCCAAACTGCCATGTCACCAGTCCGTCACCACAACTCGTGTTCGAGCAATACAGAAACAATACATTTTCTATCCGCCAGAACTACGGCATTGAGAGACCTCTCGTAACACGCCCAGTGTATTCTTTGTCTGCGGAGAGTCAAGGGGTGGGTGACTGCGGCTTATCGCTGCCGCTGCAGCCGGAACGTCGCCAATGCCTCCAGGACTGGGGTTTCTCAATGCCAGAACGGTACATCGGCACAGTACCCCGACATGGAAGCTCATTATCAACAGCAGACAACATCCCACCACATCCTCACCAATCCGAGAGTGATGCATATGTTGAAGATGCGAACGACCATTTGGAGTGGAGTTTGAGCAGAGAAGCTAGAGGTACCCATGACATCCAGAGTTCCGCCGAGCAAAACGAGACAGAGACGCGTTACTTAGCTTGTCCGTTTTACAAGCACGACCCAACGACATTTAGTAAACCCAAGTGGAAGAGCTGTGCCCATCCCGGGTATGAGAACATGCATCGGTTGAAGTTAGTAACTGTTTGTTTTCAAGTGTCCTTTGAAGTATCATTGTTAGGCCCCGGTTCAGATTCCAGAGAGACGTAGGACGCAATGAAAGAAGCATACTCAGACCATTGGTAACAGGGACCACATCAAACGGCGTCACAAAGCCACCGCTAAACTTTCCATACCGGAAGAGACAATTCGAGATATCCAATTCGAACAAATGAAGAGCTGGGGGCGTACATCGGGAAGGGGCAGACCGGCCATTGAGCAGTGGCAACATACATATCACATCTTGTTTCCTCTCGACGCGATGATCCCCAACCCCTGTGAGTGTCTTCCTCTTGAAACCAAAAGCCATCCCCTTGGGTTGAAGGCTAAATTAAAGGCGGAAGACCAGGGCGAGATTCCGGAACTAGCATGCGGACCAGCCCGACAGTCCCTGAAGATAAATGACGACAAGATGCTGGAACTTCTCCCGTCTCAACTTCAGTCAGTCATTGAGGAAGATGAAGACTTACGGTGCCTACCCGTATCCTCGCAACAGCGAATCGTTTTGAAAGTCAAGAGGTCCGTAGAACAGCTCCTCCACAACGACGCTGAACCTCAAGGCAGCCGGAACCTCGATAAGGCTTCGGTGCTACCTTCCACTTGCCACAAAGAGGAACCTCAAACCCCAAAAGTAGAGCGGTCTGTCCACAGCCTCAGATCTCAGCGGACTTCGAGCACGAAATGGAAACCTGGATTAGCGACATCCACCAGAGTGTGCCTGAAGATTCGGCTTCAACGTTCTTTCACGATCTCTCAGAACTACCGCACATACCACAACATCAGATTGGATGGTACGGGACAGCCGTCGACACAATGGAAACTCCAGAGATCGACGCGTACATGTACGAACCAAGACGCCCGCATCGGTTGAAGATGCAGCAGGACCAATGACCTGAGCATCCCCTTTGAATGCAGCGGTACGGAAAAAGAAAGGAACAACAACGGTCAAAAAGTATCAAAAGAAGAACGAGCGGAAGAGAAAATTGTTTGGAGAGGAAGGGCAAAGAAAGAAAGGACGCCGAAACACTGGGGAAGAGCATGTAAGAAGGAAAAGAAAATGCAAAAAGAAAGGCGCGTTTGGAACGCCGGGAATTGAGCCCGACGTGGGGGTC
>HF970593.1:169141-180274 GCA_000604205.2 Neurospora africana FGSC 1740
TTGGTGACTGACGACTAACGCAATGTGATGATGACAACAGAGGAGAGGCGACCTTCCAGAGAATCTTCCAAAAGGCTGGGTTGAAGGTTGTCAAGGCGGAGTTCCAAAAGGGCTTTCCCCAGACGAGAACTATGAAGCTTCTTCCGGTGCGCATGTATGCCTTGAGGCCTTAAGCGTCTAGAGAGGAAACGAAAGCACCACATTCAAAGGCATGCGGCACGGAACCAACGGCGAACGGTTCAAAAAAACCCGACGCGGCTTATTGAGATGTTACAGACACTTTCGGCCAACGTGGGAAGGGGACGCAGCCAAGAGCGAGAAAGTCGACACTTCCACGGTCTTCCTTTCTGAGTCTATGCGGAAGGGAACAGGGCGGATACGTGAGTGGAAGCGAAGTCGATCCAATGACCCTAGTTGAAGTATGGTTGGTGGGTGATATGGGGTATAGGGTAGATGGACGGTGACAAAGACGAGGCATGTTATGGCGATGTGGTCTCTATGTGGTGAAATACGGTGCGTTGCACCGGGTTCGTATTATGAGACTTCGACAGCACAGAGACAAGATCAGCGAATAAGATATAAGTCAAGGGAAGTTCATTATACCCATTCACGCGATTCCAGTTCAGTACGTGTACCCCAGTTAGCAGAGTATATTTAAGAAAAGCCCTTGGCTATAGCTTGAACCAAGAATCCAGCCATGCAAGTGGTGCCACATTCTATAAAACCTTTTCCGATCCAGCCAGACAACCTAAAAACCCTAGACGCCATGCAATGCTGTGTAGGTGTATCCATGCCTCACGACACCAAAGTGCTTGTTACTTTCTCTACCTGTTGCGGTTGACGGAGAACCGCCTGACCATAACCTCACGGATCGTGAACTTCTTAAGCGCAGCCGCAAGACCGCCCTTCTTCATTTCCTCATCAAACACTGGAGGGGGCGGCACGTCGACATAGACAAGTACCAAGCTCTTGAGCACATGGGCCAACACACGGTTGACACCCATCAACCAAGACCAGGTTTTCTTGGACTCCTCGTGCTCGTACTCGCTCCAGCGAGGATCAGAGAATGACGGTACCACCATGATACCGAACTCGGAGTGGTCAAAGACTGGGCCGCGTTGGTAGATGATCCAATCGACGCCGAACTTGATACCGTGACGGGGGACCCAGCCAAGAGAGCGGAAGTGGTGATAGACGGCATACTGGACAAGGAAGGGATCCTCAGGGCTAAGGTTATCGACGGACCGAGGAGGGAAGTAAGAGTTGGCACGAAGCTTGAGGAGAAGCTGTTCGTTTGAGATGGGAACCTTGGTAACTGGGTCGACAACGCGGAGAGCACCGAGACCAAAGGCCAAGAAGAAGGCCTCTTCAGGAGCCAGTTGGAAGTGTTCCTTGTCAACCAACTCTTCAGAGAAAACGGTAGGTTCGACATTGGAGATGGCAGGCTTTCCGACGGCAGGGACAGCAGAGGAGATGGCTTCAACGGCAGAAGACCCGTTGTTGTTCTTGACTTCAGAGGCTGCATCGGTGTGCTGGAAGGTGGTAGACTCGACGGTGGGAGAGAAGCGAACACTCTTTCTCCTCTCAGGAGTGGCGGGGATGTCTTCCTGCGCTGGCTGGCTGTCTGGCAGTCCATCTGTAGAAAGAGGAGAGGAAATGGAAGAGGTGGTATCGTTGGCTTCGGTGGCGCTAGTTTCGGCTTCGTCGTTGGGCAGGGCACTTGCCTCCAACTGGTCCTCTGCGGAAGACTCATCTTCATCAATACCGACTTCCTTGCTCAAGACGGACAAGACTGATAGTGCGACAAGATCGGCCAGAGAGTTAGGGAGAGCCAACAACTCGATGGGACCAACAGGCGGCTTGAGTTCTTTGCGCACGTTATCTTCAGTGGTTGCCGGCTCAGGTTGCGATAGCACTGGCTCCTCACCCCGGACAAGAGCATAGGAGTTTGGCAGCGCAAGAAGCTCCAAGGGGCCAACCGGTGGTTTCGGCTCGACGATATGTCCATATGCTACTGTCTTGGGAACAAACTCGTCCGTTGACGCAGCCTGTGATGATGAAGCGGTTGATGTAGCAGAAAGGACATGATCAGGAAGAGAGGCAGGTAGAACTTCAGACTCGGGCTCGGACTCAGCGGCAAGAGGCTCTGGGACAGCAGCATCTACAGTTTCACTGTTCAGCTTGGCTTCCTCGAGCTTTTGCTTCTCGATGGCCTCCAGCTCTGCCTTTGCTCTTTCCCATTTGGCCTGCTTGCGTTCTTCACGTCGCGACACGGTGCGTTCTTCGCTGACCGTTGTCCCGTCAAGACCGCGGCGGCTAAGCTCTCTCCTAAACCAGTTGGGTTCACTACGACTCAAGCTTCCTTTTCCATAGAAGCCCTGTTCCCACAGAGCGCGGATGGACTTAGGGTCCTTAACGTGTACGGAGCGAGTATCGGGATCCCAGGTTCCCTCATGTATCACTGATGGTTCGGCGGGCGGAGGCAATAGCACTTGTCTCAACCACGCGACAGCAAGGTGAAAGAGAGAAAGGGGATTGCTGGGGTAGAAAGTAGGCAGCGGAAAGGTACGGATTGGCGCAGGGAGCTTGTAGATCTGGTGGTAGGGAACTCTGGGGGGTCGAGGCGGCGCAGATGTTGCCGCGGGGTTGGTGCTCGCAGGAGCTTCCTCCCCAGATTTACTCGGTGATTCGTTAGGTTGCGACATTGTAGTAGTGGTCATATTTTCAGCCATTGTGTCTGTTCATATCGGCCTGATGGGGAAGGATGTCAGCAATGTCAACCGAAGACAAGTCTTCATAGCGCATCCAAAAGAGGTCCCCATTGTAATGTTGCTCAGATACCGTTGTAGTCTAATACAGAGGCTAACACAGAACGATCCACTGAAGGATATGTTGTTCTAAGCACAAAAGGAGTCATCACCGCAACTTGGGGGATGTCCAAAGGCAAAGCCGATTGGACAGTGGTGACACTCTCTGGACATGCGCGCTAAAGGAATGATGATGAAGTCGTGACTTACACTTTGGAGCGATATTGCACCCAGGATGATGTGGGTGAAGATGGAGATTTGAAGGCGCCTGGCCATTCGGCAGTGACAATAACGGTCACTACCCGACAAGATCCAATTGGGCATTCAAATAACGAATGCTTGTACCCGGAGTTCAGTTCATGATCCTGTCATGCTGTTTCTCCAATTTGGCTTGGGTGATGTCGTTGTGCTGAGACTGCGAAGCTCGGGAAGATGGATGTTCAGAGTCAGGAACAGAAAAAGATTTGGATGCCGAATTTTATCGACCGCAGCAAATTCCGCCGAGCCCCACGTCCCCCAGGGCTTGATAAAGTGGGGCTGATTGGCGTTGCGAACTTCAGTTGCGAGCTTGGGCTGACATAAGCTGCCCCTGAGCTTTGCCGTACCTGACCGGGGCAGGCAATTCAGGGATCACGGAACCGTTGTCGCGTTGGGCTGGAGCTTCCACTTGTCCCGTCGGCGTGGAACAGGCCGCCGCGTCGGGTTGCCGGACGAGCCGACAAAGCGTCACTTTTGTCTTTAGATCCATGACAACGTGAACATCCATCCAAAACTGTCATTTCGACTGGGGGAACCCAGGCTCACACGTTCGAGCTGAGCTGGAGCTCCCGCTCCTGCTGTCATCCATCGCGAGTCCTAGTCCGTGAACTCCTATCGCGCGCAAACATTGTCGTTCAATTTTCAGTTCAATATCCGATGATTCCGGTCCTCAAGAAAGATCTTCCTGCGAAGCCTCCTTTTTCTCCGTGACGATCAGCAGTTTGGCGGGACAGCGCATGCGGTTACTATCTCCACTCGGGCTGGTACCGACTGTAGTTGTTCCCTGAAGAAAATCCCGATAATAAATAGTAGCTTCCCTTCCTATTCAGGTCTTGTTTGTTGGATGTGTTCATATCCACCTCCTCTGGCTGGCAACTGTACCCTGTGCTACCAAGCTCAGCCTACTGTGTAAGCTGACCTAAGCTCTAACCTCATCTCTAACCACCCGATATTCCCAAAAGGATTTTCCTTTCACACTTCCCGGTCCCTGCATCGACACATTCCTGGATCTGCTTGCTTGTTCTTGCGCCGCCGCGCAACGTCGCTCCTTTTTCCCTTCGGATCACTATCGTTTCTTCCTTTCGATCAGGTTCACTTAGGCGGAGTGCTATGTTCCAATGTCTATAAACATTATCCAAGGCGCGGCCTTGGTTTGTCTTGGCTGGAGCTGTACTGTCTTTCTCGTCCAACTCGTTGGCATCACCAAGCTGTAAGCGAACAACATCATTATATGCGCGCGCAACCATTGCAGCTCTACTCCGGTTACTAACCAGGATATGCACCTTTTACAGTTACCGTAACCACACCGCACCTCTTCCCCCTCCCGCATCGCCTTCATTGCCCGAAAATGAAGTCCACCACATTACCGTGATCCGTCCCGTCAAGGGCGTAGAAGTTGGCCTGTACGAATGCCTCGCCTCGACCTTCCGGCTCGCCTACCCCAAGTCCAAGCTCTCGATCCGCCTCTGCGTCGATACAAAGAGTGACCCCGCCTACCCTGTCCTCTGCCAGCTCGTGGCCGATTTCCCTACCTTCGACGCCCAGGTTCTCGTCGAGGAGGAAGACCCGATCCTCCACGGTAGTGCCGGCCACGTCAACAGCCTAGGCCCAAACCCCAAGATCCGCAACATCAGCCGCGCATACCGCGAGGCAAAGGGCGACGTCATCTGGATCGTGGACTGCAATGTTTGGGTGGCCAAGAACGCAGCAGGGAGGATGGTCGACAAGCTCTTTGGTTTCCAACCCAACGGCGGCGGCGGCGTTGACAGAACGACCCCCTACAAATTCGTCCATCAGCTCCCCCTTGTGGTAGACCTAGACAACACCACCCCCTTCGGTGCCAGCGCCGTCAACAAGTCCTCCTCAATCGAAGGACAGTCCCTCCTCCCTTCCACCGTTCCCAAAAACAACCAGAACCAAACCCAAGGCCTCCTCTCCCACGGCGGCCGCCTCGAAGAAATGTTCATGTCCACCACCCACGCCAAGTTCTACGGCGCCATCAACACCGTCGGCGTAGCCCCTTGCGTCGTCGGCAAGTCCAACATGTTCCGCAAGTCGCACCTCGACGCCTTCACCACCGTCTCCTCCAACCCTTTACTCCACTCTTCGGACTCGACCCGCGGCACCGGCATCGATTTCTTTTCCTCCTACATCTGCGAAGACCACCTAATCGGCGATTTAATCTGGCGCTCCTCCTTCCCCGGCTCCGTGGGGTACAAAAACCACGGCCTAGTCTTCGGCGAAGTCGCCGTCCAGCCCATGGCAGGCATGTCCGTCGCCGCGTACATCGCGAGGCGCGTGCGCTGGCTGCGCGTGAGGAAGTGGACGGTTTTGGCTGCGACGCTGGTGGAGCCGGGCGTGGAGAGTCTGGTGTGTTGTGCGTATTTTGCTTTTGCGGTGACTACGCTGCCGTGGTTCAACAGGACGTTTGGCGTGCCGCAGACGTGGAGCGCCATGGCTATTTTGTGGTTTGGGGCGGTAACGATCTGGATGTCGATTGATAGGTGGTTGACCAGCAAGCTGTTCCGGCTGCAGAGTTTGGATGTGGATGAGGACACGCCCTTCTTCGCCAAGGGCACGGCAAGGACGGGAGGGACGGCGCAGAGGCCGTTTAGGGAGTGGATTGCTGCGTGGTTGGGGAGGGAGTTTCTGGCGCTGCCTATTTGGACCAGGGCCGTGTTGCTGGGCGCGACGGTCAGATGGAGGGGAAGGCAGTTTAAGGTTAAGATGGATATGAGCGTGGTGGAGGTGGAAGATAGGAAGAGCCGGGCTGATGTTATCGGTGGGAGCAAGCCTAGACCGAGGGTGGCTGGCTCGCCGGATAGTAAAGACCGCGTGGATTGAACGAGTACATACGGGATTTGAGAGACTTGTGGGCGGAAAGGGGAATAATGAAATGAGACTTTATGCCATGATACCTACATAGATAGAAACATAGACTACCCCTACTTGGACGCTTCACATATCTTGTCGATGCGGTAATAACAACCTAATCATACCCTCTGTACATAAGCAACGAGTACGAGATTTGGACTGTATGTACGTGATGATGAGTTCCATGTTGTCGTGCCATGTTGAATCAAGTGAAGGATCTTGTTTTCGACGCAGGTTAGCAGAATAGCAGGGTAGCATGATAATCATTTAAGTCTAACCACGAACCACAACCAGGTGCTGATAGATAATCACAGAAAGAAACACCGAGACATTGTTCTTGATGCAGTAGCTTGCGACCAACATCGCTTCGCAATATTATATTAACTGATCTACAAGTCTCAAACTATTGCTAGGTTGGTCCGTAAACTATTCCGTTGTGTAATGAATCCCGGATTCAAGAATTGTACCGGCAATGATCAAATTATCTTCAGAAACCCCGCAAACCAGGCAAATGAGACAGGCGTCTCCGCAGAATGGCATCAAGGGCATGCGCAAACGGCCCCCTTTCCCGTAACTCAACTACGACACTGTGCTTCAGAAATATGAGTAGAATTGACACCCACGTCAACGAGCAGAAGATCAAGGGCTGAATGATGCCCCATACGAGTTCAAAGCGTCCCCACCCTTTCCAGCACGATCTCGACAAACCTGTGGGGGAGAGAGAGTCAAAGTTCCCCAACCATTCCTGCCATTCTTCTTAGTAATCAGGTTGCCCCTGAGCCGCTTCGTTTTTGTCAGGGAGTATAAATGTTTCCTGCCCATATTCAAAACTCTCTCGTTATTTTTCTTCACTTGTGCATCCCGCTTCGTTTGTGTTTCCTCTGTCTAAGCGAAATCCAGTTAAGATATTGCACAACTTGGCAAGTCCCATCATCAACCAACCCGGTAATGTTGACTAACCGTTCCACGGTTTGGGCTCGACTCCCTCCGGGGGCGCCGTAGGAACGACCTTATCCTTGACCTCATCCCAGTTGGTGCTCAGCGTCGTGCCATTGCTCTCGAGGAAGCTCTTCATCATGGCACGCTGCTGTTCAGGCGTACTACCCTTGTAGAGATTTTTGAAAAAGCCATTGATATCCTGGCCATCCTCCTTGTCGTCGTCGACAGGAAGGCTGTCCCAGTTTTTAGGGCCAGATTTGCTGCTCGTGGGGTAGGCGGGCACCTTTTCGGGAGTAGAGGCCGAAAAAGTAGCTGGCTTGGCAGTTGAGGCAGCAGAAGATGATGCCGCTGTTGTAGTAGGCTCTTGGTCATCTAATTCGACGATGCCAATCTTTTCGTCGCCCCAACGACCCCATTTGGTACCAGGAGCGGCCTTCTGCAGGACGAGCTCAATCTTGCGTGGCGAAGCGGACCACTTGGAGGCCGAGGGATCGATCTCGCCGGCGAGAACAAGGGTCGAGGTGGCTTCTCTGTCACCGGGCTTGACGTAGGGTGCGGCTTCACGAGGGATAGGAGAAATTTGAACCTGCGTACTCTGTTAGTAATGGCAGTTGCTGGTGATCTAAAGCAGTGTAGACTTACTTGGTGCTTGCCAAATTCGACCTTCAAGTCTTCCTTCTTGACGTCCTTGACAAACAGACTGACGGTGACAGTCTGGTTGGTCTGGTAGAAATCAACACGCAGCTTCATCTTCTCGTCAGGAACTGATCCAGGGGCAGGAGCCTCCTTTTTGGGGGGCTTCTGCTCCTGAAGCTCATCTTCACTGGTCGACTCAGCCGGCTTGGGGCTCTTAGCCTTCTTCTGTTCGGGCTTAGGCGGAATCTTAGTGACATTGACCTTCCAGCCAGGGTGATCTTTGGGCAAATTCTTAAGCCTTCCAAGAGCCTGGCTTCTCCACGAAAATGCCATATTCCAGTCTGTGGAATAAGGTCCCTTCTCGGCCGCGGCGAGAGCATTACCGTCAGAGGTTTTCGGTTTCGGTTGGCTGTCCTTGTCGGCAAGAAACTCATCGTATGTGACCGTATAATTTCCTTCGGAGTCAACCCTCTTTTCCACACCATCGTCCTCGCGAGCTGGTCGACCTTCGGCAAGCAGCATGCTCCACTTAGCGCAGCAGTCTGCATCGGCAAAGCGCCCAAGTTGATAGTAGATGACAGCACGGCGATACTGGGCTTGAATCATGTGGCTGCGTGATGTGCCAGAGCCACGTTCGGCTGCGGCATGGTAAGCAAGCTCGGCATCGTGTAGCGCTGCTTCGAGGTTCTTGGCCTTTTGGTGTGCCTTGGAGCGAGCTAGGAGCCACGCTGGCGAGTTGGAAGACTCGAGTGCCTTGTCGAGATTTGTGATGGCCGTGGCATGATCACCCTTCGCAAGAGCATCGATGCCGTTCTGGGCGATCGTGGTTGCTGACATTCTGGTCGAGCGTCAATCAAATGATTTCGTATTGAGATTCTGATAATAGTCACCGTGTACAAAGTATGAGCTCGATTGGATGGTGACTTCTACAAGAAGGTGAAGGTCTCGGGAATCTGTTGTTGAACAGGATGGATTGCGTTGGGTTTAAAAAGGTGTCGGTTGATGGAAACGGAGAGAACCAGCTACCACTTTATATCAAGGGGTACGTAACTGTTAGCTCCCGTCGGTTGGGTCCGTCATGCATGGTGGGGTTGTTTGATTCTGCCGGCAGGAGGGGGAAGGTAATGCGGATGCTCCTTTCACCGCCTTCCTATTTAGAATTGGTACCACCGAATGCGCACCTTGATGGCCAAGTTACCTTGACATTCAGGACCTGGGACCCAAGCCGACGACCATCTCCAAAAAGGAACCGAATAACACAGACACCGTTTCGTCTCGCGAAATTGGAAAAGGCCACTTATAGACACGAATCTGTAGATCGAAAACCAGATACAACGGCATATATTCTCGCCGAAGTTTGTATGCAAGACGGTGAATCTCCGCCCCATGATCCCCCGAGATTCCTAGGTCTGTACCGCATAAACTCGGGGCGTTCGTTTTCGGTAGAGGTAACTAACAGAATCTGTGTGCAAGCTGTGGGATTCACAAGGAACAATTACATAAACGCCATTTGGATGCCTTAGGGTTTAGGTTTTTGAAGAAATTCGAGCAGTCTGCAATGCTAGAAGTACCTCGATTGTGCTTAGGCTACGAGTTACCCGAAAACGAACGCCCCGAGTTTATACGGTAGTAGGGAAATTCACCGCTACAGGAAGGTCATATAAATTACCGACCTCCCCCATATACAGGAAACGTTCAGGTCTGCACCTCTACCTGGCCTTTCCGGATCCCAATGTCGCGAGACAACACGGTATCTTGACATCAAATCGTATGTATTAACATTATGTAGGCCATTAAGTATCATTCCTCCGTTCGAACTTTGCAATGTCGTCTAGCAATATCCGCATTCGGCCGAACGTTCAAATGACCTTCTCGTCCGGATACCGTGTGGCAAACAAGCCCAGTGCCTTCAGCGGAAAGCTGAACTTGTAGTTCGGGTAAGAAATCATGCAGCTCTTGTTGAAGACACCCTCAATAGCCTCTTGCAGCCACTCTCCGTTCGGCTGCTGACGGTCCATGATCAACTTGATGCCCTTCTTGATCGGTTCAATATCGGGATATTTTGCCTTGATCAACCCAATGAGGGCCCAGGCGGTCATGACCACTTGAGACCCAGTTGGATGCTCAACGTACTTGCCCGTCTCACATGCCTGCTCTCTTGTTAGCATCATACAAAATCTGGGATGGTCCAGGCACGTAGATCTACTTACCTTGTAGCTCTCAGACCAACCGCCGTCCTCTCTCTGCTTGGAAATGAGGAAGTCGCATCCCTTCTTGGCATGTTTGCTGGTCTCATACGTTTCACCGACGCTGGCCAAACTCTCCAAAGCAAACATAGTGGCGTACGTGAAGCAAATGCCCCAATTGCCATACCAACCACCATGTGGCTTCTGATCGCTCTTGATCCACTTGACAGCGCGGGTGATGAAGCTGTCAATCTCGGCTGTGCGATGATTGGGCCAGTGTTTCTTGAAAAGCGAGAGGGTAGTGAGAACGGCCGTGGTACATTCGGGATACTCATATTCGACCATGATATTGCCGAACACTTCTGCGGCATTCAAAACCTCCATCCACTGCCCGGCGCGCGGAGTCTCGTAGGATGAGCACGCACCAGATGGGTTTTGGTAAGTAAGCATGGTGTCAACGGCGTCAAAAATACGCTGGTCATCGATCAGGGTAGGGAAGCCTGGCGTCTTTTGCAGGATGATGACGGACTTCAAAGCCTCGGAGACACAATCGCTGACTGCGTACCCTTGGTCCTTGTTGCTAAATGCCCAAGCACCCTTGCGGGGATGGCGATAGCACTTATTTTGATCCTTGACGTTCTCCCGAATCTGCTGATCCTCGAGGAACTCCAATGACTTGATGAGCATCGGCCTCCAGCGTGGGTCTTCGGTCAGACCGGCGTCCATGATAGCCTGGATTGCAAAGGCAGTGTCCCAGCATTGCACGCCGTTTGTGCCATTGCAAAGCATACCCTCGGCGTTGACCCAGAGTACCTCATCTAGCCTTTCCACATGCCTTCGCACAGAGTAGGCGCCAGGTCCATCCCGAACATAACAGCAAACGGTGTTCATCGCGGCGTTGACAGGGGCTAGGTCGGAATAATCCGTGTTTTCGTCCTCCATGTCGATGAGCTCCGACGCCCATGCCTCCGCCTTGTCTACCAAGTACTTGGTCCGGAAGACGGGGTTCCAAATATTCACAAGAAGCCAGTTGACTGTGTTGAGGAAGGCGGTTTTTGGGTGGTAGTTGTCGTTGGGATGAATGGTGTTGCGGTTTCCAGCCCAGTCAATCTTGTTCCAGTCCTCCACGAACAATTCCTTGCGCAACTCCCGAATCAGGTCCGTCTCTTCCGCCTGCCACTTCTTGGACCACAGGTAACTCATAGGCAGGAAGACCTGACGCATATGAATCCACCATCTCCACGGCGCAATGGGCACCCAGTCAGGGAGAAGCCACAGCTCGGGCGGGACAGGGTTTACGATTTCCCATTTCATGATGCCCAGTACCGTGAGCCAGAATTTGGCCCAGTGTGGGGCATAAATAGCACCTCCCATCTTATGCATTGTTGCCCGCGCTTTCACCATGACCGGATGGTCTGCTTCCACGCCCACAA
>HF970595.1:52425-67053 GCA_000604205.2 Neurospora africana FGSC 1740
CTATTCTTCCATCTCCCAGGATGATTTCCAGCTCACGGACAAGAAAACGGGTTGCACTCACTCTTCAAACTCTCCTTATCATCCAACAACTTCCCAAAGTGAATCAACCGAATACTAGTCGGACTCGCCGGCTTGCCCTCCCACTCCTCCCTCCACTCCCTCAGAATCAGTTCCTTCACCTTGTACACCGAGATGCTAAACGGATCCGGCTGGCCCGTCTCCGCCACGGTCTCGGGGATGTCGACGCCCCGTTTAGACAGGTACTTCTCGTCGATCTTGTACGGGTGTCGGGCTCCCGTGGGCAGAAGCAGGGTGATGTTGCAGACTGGGGCTTCGGTATTATTGGGTGCCGGCGCTGACTGGGATGCTGCTTGGGATATCGAGTCGGGATCGATGGGTTGGGATGCTGGGTCGGTTTCGTGTAATGAGACGGGCATGGCGCCGGTGGCTGTGGGTATTGATGGTTCGCCTTCCTTGTTTTGTGTTGTTGATGATGTGACATCTGGCTGGTTGTTGTTGACATGTTCCATCTGGATCACGCCGCCTGTTGCTGGTGTCGCTTGTTGATGTCGTTGCTGAAGCGCATCGTCGGTCTCTGGGCGTTTGCCGAGATGTTTTAAATCGGTTGCGTCAGCCATATTGAATGCTTAAGTGTAGGTCTATCGAGAAATGATGTCCCGTTTCGATGTAGTCGATCGTATACAAATGATGGTTTTGTTGTCTGTTTGGCGGTTTAGGCTTGGGAGCTGGAGAGACGGAGACGGTACGACGGCTTGTGTTCCCCCCCTGGATGGTAGTGTAGAAGCGCTTCTCCGCAAACCTCGATGGAAATTAAAGGGTGGCTTGCTTGCGATGCAGCGTCGGCGCGGGTCCGTCAAAAAGGAACGTTGTGTTAGGTAGTGTAGTGCTGATAGAAGTACAGTACTGTTGTAGTGTAGTAGGTAGATTGCAAATGCGATCGATGTCGGCTATGTTGGTTTCGCTTCCGTCCTTGATCAGATTGCGGGAAGTTCAGGGCAGGGCGAAGGGAACTGAATTGTGTGGTTGTTGGATGTCCGGAAGCGGCTGCCTTGTAACTGAACTAACTCTGTGGGTCCTTAGGTAAGTTTCCCGAGTGGGAAAGTGATCGCTGCCGTGGATAATTGAAGTGGGTGCTCGTCATCCGATTGAATGGAACTGTCGTGTAATGAAGCAGAGAAGAAAAAGCAAAGATGGATGGATGGGAGAAAAAGAAGTAAAAAAAGCGATGGATTGGGCGTGTGCGATTTGGGACGAGCGGTGACCGCCTTGTGAGTGGTTGATACACAACGGCCTATGGGCCGGGTTCGTTCAAAATGGTTGATGTGGTGTTCTAATGGACCAGACAACGACAACGGTGTCGTACAGTTTTTAGAAATGATTCTAATGGCCGGGAGATGCAAGTCAAGTACCTGACCGGGTGAATGCAAATGCGATGCGGCCAAGTTGTTGTGCGGGCTGCGGATGCGGTGCGGGTGAGAGAGGAGATGTCTGAGCGGGTACGAGAGTCGAAAAGTCGAGATCGAGAACGGAACCGCGGACTACGGACGGGTGGGCGGAAGGTTCGCTTTTGTGTGGGCTACCCGGACCTGGAGTTGTGGAGGTGGATATCGATTACCGGTGAGGTTACTTTGGAGATGTATGCGTGTAGAGACACGAGGTCATGTTATTTAATCGGCAGTGTATAGACTCCCGCTACCACCCGGATGTCTCCGGTGTAGTAATGAACAAGAACACGCCGGTTGAGGCACAAAAGCTATCTTTCGATGCTGAATTCTTCTGATTTCTGAATGAGCTTATGCGTCTGTCTGGCCAAAGCTGACACTCGGAGCCGGGGCGGCTACCTAGTCAATCATCTGGGATGTCCCTGGATGGGGGAGATCACAAAACTATTGTTAGATGTGATGTTGTCGACAAGAGGCATCGATGTGCAGTAAAGACTGTCAAAAGTATCGGCGACCGTATTGTATTGTGTACTTCAAAGACGTCAACCTTGGCGATCCACGACTATCCAAATCCCAATCCGTATCAAAGTCCGGAGATCGGAATGAAGCCGGGAACCGAATAGCGAAAATAAACACTGACTCGAGACTGATAAAAGCTTGCGGCCCGAGTCCGTACCTAGCGTCCCGGTCTATCCGCTGCGGCGTAGCATCTTGGAGGTCAGGGAGGTCTGGTTTTTTTTTTTTCCTCTTCTCTTTGTGACGACGGACAAGCACCAATTCGGGAGGTCGGGGACAGGTCGTGGGTTGGGTGGCCCATTGCAACTGAAACCTAAGCCTTGATTGGTTGAAGATGTCACTGGAAGGTCCACACTTGATCGACAGACCCCGCACAGTTAGGCCATTATGATTGTGGAGTTCATGATGCATCGTGCCAAGCTTGATTTTAGTCTTCACAAATCACGAATTTACACTTCTTTTCAGGAAAGACACTCCTTCGTCAAAACTGCAGAGAAGAGAAGGTGATGGTCCGCAGTGGGCATATCGGCTTTGATACCGTTGAAGTTTTAAACATTCTTCAAGATTATATCGGCGCTGTCTTGCTGATGTTACAATTCTTCTCCCACAAACCACACCAAGGATCTGCCAAAACCGCAAGCCGACGTGCCGAGCCGTGTTCATCACTTCACCCTCGAGACTATCGCTCTTTTGTACACTAAATGCTAAGTGTCGGTGATGATCGAGATCCCCCTTCGTTATCTCCACCGGAGATTGCTACTTTGGAACTGTTTCGAGGACCATAACTGCGATTTTATGGAAAACAACAAACCATGGACATCTTGACATGTGACCACTTGAGGGAATTCGAAAAGAGATGGCCGAGTTGCCGCGAACTCAATGTCTTCATTTTCACATGTTGAAAGAAAGTATTCCCTCGGAGTGCCGAATACAATTGCGTGTCATCAACCTATATCACCTATCCAAATCACGGCCCCAGAACATCTTCAGTCCTGGTTGAGTTGTTTACCGACAGTTTGGGCTCAAGACACTCGGCAATTTATTTATAAGACCAGGGGACAACCCTTCCGAAACGCGTCTTGGAACCCGACCGTGGTTCTGGGTTTAACCCAACATCGTGGTTGTTGTCGGACTGAGTGTTGTCTTGAAACATCACCATGCCTCCTACCCCGTGGAGATTTCATTCTTGACGGCTAGCATACGATGCCAACAGCGCATAGACACACTTCTGCCTTGTGAGAAATACGATCACACAGGTAGTCTTGACAGGATGCTTGACGGCATGTTCTGGTCTCCAAAGCCACAGAATCTTCCAGCTGCCTCAAGAGGGGAGCTTCAAGGAACCGGTAACACAGTCACTCGCGAAAGTGTGTCTGTACATGAGGTTGGGTGGGCTTGAGGTTACACTGAGGAGGAGCTAGAAAATCTCGAGCTTGGAGGCTGGTGTTTCGACCTTCCATCTGGTTGATGCCTGCTTGCAAGAATTTGAGTCCTCCAGGTTCCGTCATATCGTGATGCGGACAGACGGTTCATCGAGCGTCATTACGGCAAGATATCATGCCAGTGACGTTGAGACGGAAGGCACCAAGACGGCCACGATCCACGGGCACCCGTGTGCACCATTCAGCTGGATTCCATGATTGCACACCATCGAGGTCGGGAAATGTGACCATGGCCACTCTTGTGTTCCAGATCTTGTTTACAACGAACAGCTCAACCTTCCCAGACACCCGATGAAAGATTGCACAGAGCCACTGGTTGTCAAAAGATTGTCACCATGTGCTCACTCAGGTCAAGGTCGAGGTTGCGGCAGGCGATCCATGGTGAATGGCGTATATCTTGTCGTACCTGCCGTTGCCAGTCATACAAACAAACCTGGAGCGACCTCGACCTTTGAACGCTCCTTCCTTTTCAACTTGAAAACTCCCACCACTCCAGGTTGAGGTGCACTGCAGTGCAGTCAGTCCTCAAGGTTCTCTTCAGAATTTCCCGTCTGCTTCAACCTTTCCTTCCCGCCCTCAAGCTTCCTTGACCTTGCCCTGCTTCCCCTCCACAAACACGCAAAAAATCAGAAACCAAATCCAAAACCCATACACCTCGAATCCTCCAAGCCATCACGAACATCATTCTTACCAGCACACGGTCTACTTTGGAATACGGCTTCCCTGTAAGTTGATATTATCGTTCCCCCCCCCTCCAGCTCGCTTCTCCCTTGGACCGCGCGGCAGGCAGTCTCTCTACCCTTCCATACCCAAATCCTCGTCAATCTTGGCGGCGACATCAAGCTCCCCTCACCTTGCCTGTCGTTTCACGATGCAAACAAACCCCCCCACCGGACCACCCAAACACAACCACGGTGACACGGCCCTGAGCCGTGCGTGTCGCGCAGAGCAGTCCTTTGATATTAGACGTGTACCAGCACGTCCAAGGGAGTAGTGATGCTGTAGCACTCCGGCTGTCTCCTGCCATGCTGCCACCCGTTGCCGTGTTCCTGAATTTGACTTTGCAATTTCCTGTTCCGTCATGGGCCCACGATTCCATATGGTCGCGTCAAGTCCTTCTTTTCTTTTCTTCCCTTCTGAGACTACCTACTTCTCTTTTTCTTCTTACGGCACTCCAAGCTGACACTCGTTTCACCAGCAGTCCATACAACATTTCTCTTGACTCTACAACCTTTTGGTATCAACAGCCAACATGTTCTTCAACAAGTCTACCGCTGTGGCCGCAGCTGCTTTTGCTGGAGTTGTCGTCGCCCTCATCGACGGAGCTGCCTGCGCTGAGAATCAAGAGAATGCTCTCCGTGAGCGCGACGATGGCATCTGGACCACCGTGTCTCTCACCACTACCGTCTATGGTACCACTACTCAGACCATTCAGTTGACTGCCGCCGAGGTGACGAGCACCTCCTGCGTGACCACCACCTACGAGACTACTCTCAGCCCTGTCGAGACCGAGACTGGTTCCCCCGTCGAAGGCACGTACTCATCCGTTGCCAGTTCTGAGGGTGTTGCTACCGAGACGTCTACCAGCGTGGCTTACGTCACCGAGACCTCCACCATCGACACGTCCAGCAGTGAGACTTCCACCATCGAAGCTTCCACTACCGAGACCTCCACCATCGACACGTCCAGCAGTGAGACTTCCACCAGCGAAGCTACCACTACGACCGACGTCACCATTATCGTCCCGGCCTCGACTGTTATTGCCAACACTACCACCGACCTGGTCACCTCTCATGTCACGGTCACTGTCAAGAGCGGCACCCTCACTTCCACCATTTGGGCTACTGCCTCCGAGACCATCAGCGTTACCATGCCCAGCAGTGGCTTCCCCCTGCCGAGCTACAACTCCACGGCTACAACTGTGGCCAGAACCACGTACACCAACACGACCACCGTTGGACCTGCCACCAGCTTCTTGTCATCTTACACCTATCTTTCCTCCAGCACTCCTGCCTCGGTTGGGTTTACAACTACTGGCTACGGCAGCCCTTATGCGTCTGCCACCATCACTGCTGGAGCTTCCGTCATGGAGACCAGCAGTCTTCTCGGTCTCTTCGGTTTCTTGATGGCTCTGTTGGCATAGAGTGGTATCTTGCCTACCTCTTGGACATTCCTTTAGGGAAGCCATGGATAGTATCACAAGGGTAAGATCTCTTCTTTACGGTCCTAGGACCATGAGCTGACCGATGTTCTAGATTATGATGTATGCCATATCTTACGATCAATCTTGGCTCACTCCGCGGATGTTGGTATTGCCATATGGGGTTTGGTGATCTGGTTGGTATGACTACTATGATTCCATTTGGAAGTCGTGTTAGTGACATGGTCGGATAGGTTTTCTCTTCTTCCACTCCTTTGTCTCAATTTTCCAAAAGATTTTCATGACTGTTATGATGTGGATGCATCAGAGTATAATCGGTAATGATTTATGGGCTCTCTGCTTGGTGATACGCACGAGATGCCGTAGACAAATGATGGAGGAGGTCCTTGGGCAGGCTGACGATGAGTGGATAAAAGGGGTACTGCATGTACAATAAGCCCTGATACGTTCGAGTAAAAGCAGTAACTCGACGATATGATTTCCATCCACTTCAATGTTTCGTGAGACTTTCTACATGTGAGCCGATTTCACTTCAAGTCTCCAAATTGCTGAACGGGATGTAGTCAAATGTTACTTCATCGTAACATACGGGTATCTCAACTTGAATCATTACATTATCCCCGAGTCTCATCCAACCTCATACCATATTTCCCTTTGTGTTTCCATCAATCATCCCCTTATCATTATCCTTTCCACTTTTCTTCTTTTCGTAACACCCCAATCCCCCTTTTCAAATCCTCAATTACCACCCCCGAGCCTCTTTAAACATACGTCCTCGACCCCATACCTCCACCCCCTTTACCCTTCCGCCACCTGATCCACCCCACCACCAACAAAGCCACAAGCACAGCGAACGCCAAGAACTGGAAGACCTCATCCGCCAGCCCCTTCCTGCAGCTCGACTGCAGCCTGCTCCAAGCCGTCTCCGCGCTCGGGTCCCCGTACAAAATGCCATAGTACCAGTCCCCCTTGTACTTGCGCTTTCCTTGGTTAAGCAAGTTATTGTCGAGCATCTTCATAGCGTCAGTGGGATCAGAGCAGGAGATTCCGCGGGTTCCGATTGCCCAGGCCTTGTCAATGTCAATGTTAGTCTCAACGAAACCCGGAACAGAATGGAGAACGAAACCAAAAAAAAGGCGAAAAAAAAAGAAGAAAAAAAAAGAAGAAAAAAAAAGAGAGAGAAAAAAAAAAAGGGTAGGGTGGGAAGGAACGTACAATACCACCAGCCAACAAAACCAAAGCACCAACGGCATCGGCGCCCAACACCACCATGTCCGGGATGAAGGAACTGAGAAAGAGAGCGGCGATGCCTAGAAATCCTGAGAGAATGCCGTAGGAGCCGGTGAAGATGGAGTACTGGGTTGTGGTGGATGCGGAATTCACTTTTTGGGAGGTGAGGAAGTGCGCGGAGAGAGCGAGGGTTACGGCGCTGAAGAGGATCTGTTTAAATTGAGGGAGGGATTATTAGCTGGGGTTTTCGAGGGGTATATGGAAGTACTCTAGGTAGGGTAATTTGGGGTTTGGGAGACATGGCGGGGAAGCGAGGGAACAAATGAGGGTAAGTGTGGGACAAGTGAGGAAGGCAGAAGAGGGAAATATGACGGGAAGAGTAAAAGCTTGAGGGACTCGAAAAAAAAAAGAAGAAAAGAAAAGAAAAAGAAAACACGGGGAGTGGGAGGGTGGGAGTGCTGAGTGTAAGTAAGGTAAACAAAGAGTGAGTGAACGTACCTGAAGGCCACGAAGGCCGAGACACAAACCAGCGAGCATCTTGTATTAGGTTATTTTCTGTTGCCTCACAACAAGACTGACTGAATAAAGTGATGATAATGATGGAAAAGTTCAAAACCAAAAGGAAATCCTCCCGGCACTTGAAAAAGCGTGGGAAACCACCACCTTTTGTACATCATAGAGTCTCAAGGTGAGGTGGTATCAAACGGACGGTCGAGGCTACACCACCCTCATCTGACCAGACCAGACAGACCCCATTCTTTTTTTTTTTTTCCATGTCAGAACTAGACTAGGCAACTACACTACCTAGACAACAATCCGGTCCGCAATTCGCAATTCGCGAGGTCCTAGATTCAGGACTAAGGAAGTGAGGTGACATGGTGACATGGAATGGAGAGCTGACCTGCATATCTCAAATTTACTATGTACACTAGAGGATTGCTAGTGTGTTCTAGTGGGGAAGATCCTTGTTGTCTGCATCCCTGATTCTTTTGACATGAGCCCTTCGTTTCTGTCTTTTGTACTGCAAGGAAAGGGGAGGAGATATCGTCGAAAGTTACCTCCTTCTAGGTAGCTACTAACCGTGGACATTTGAGCTGGGTTAGGTCCAGCTATAGGTGCCTGACCTCAACCGAGCCAATATTGTTATCTATCTAGCACTGCCGGTGTCGTTTGACATGCTGCCGCCGTCGAAAGTTCTGTTTTCACATCATGTTTCGGTAGTCTGACTTGCGTCTGAGAAGGCTGAGCTCCGTGGCTCTGCTCTGTTCATACAGTTGGTACCTAGCGTAGTGATCTTCACTTCCCCCGCCCGAGCCGCCCTATAGCCACAGCACATCACACAGTTACAGCCTTATGTAACTCGGACTTAATCAACCCGTTTCATTCAATCAGAGCCCGTTTTCGAAGTTAAAAAAAAATAAATGCGAAGCTCGCATTTGGCCTGGCAAGGCAGGGCAGGAATTCAGGCAGCAAAGAAGGGAACCGCAGATAGACACAGCTAGGGACATGGAAAAACCCCACATGAACCGTACATCAAGTCCTACACTAGGCAGGCCGTCATATCATAGCTCCCCAGCTCCCCAGCCTCTCACAGCCTGAATCTCAAGAAGAAAAAAAAAAAAACCTGGACCAAGAAAGGACTTTGCTGGCAAATCGCAATCGCAAATGGTACGTGCTATTTTGAGAAAAAACGGGGAATACCTGACAGAAGCCACAGAACTTTAAACTCAAGGGACAAAAGGCTAACTGGTGCCAAGGTTCAATGCAACCCCAATCTCACAGAACCGCCTGAGCTTGCCGCTGGTAGTTCCGCTGGTGCCTAGAGGTAGTTTTTAGTCTTGTTAGTGCAAAGTATGGAGTGTAGCGAGGTAGTACTAGCAAGGGCTGTTGGCACTTGTTGTTACCCCTGAGCTTGGGAGCTTGTTGTGTGATTGGTTGGTTGGTTTGGAGCTTGGTAGTTGCCAAGGATTGAGATATCAGGATAACTATGACTCTTTCTCTGTGTAGGTATGTAGGTGCAACTGTTCATGGAAGGCTTGTTACTTTGAGTCGTATCCAGAGTTTTCAACAAAGTCTTTCGTGAGGACATCGGATTCCCTGTGCAAGCGAATCCGCACAAGATCCCTGCTAGAGACCTCGAGGAGTTGCTGTTAAATGGATGTTGCATTTTTAGGGCGTCTTTTCTAACAGCTTAATCTTTACTCATATCGAGGTCCATAGCGAGCGGTTACAGAAGAGGTTGCTGCTCCAAAGAGGGTTACTGACAGTACCAAGCTAACGAAGCTGCCAGGGCTGCGCTGCGCTGCGCTCTAGATTGCCATGAAGCCCGCCCGTCAGAACCTTATTTCAAGTTCTAAGCTGTCTCCTTGTCTTCCCCTTTCCCTTGGCCAACAAGGTATCTCCAGGGAGCCTTGTCGGGTAAGGCTTTGCTTAGTTCTCGTGTCGTACCGGATCATCGGGCAAGAGATGCTAGGTATCACCGTAGAAAGCTCGGGCAATTTTCACTCCACATCCGCTTTCCGGGGTTCGTCTTCGGGTAATTCCGTCTGGGGATTTTTTTCCGGGTACGTCTAGCGTCTATTGGTATGTCTCTGTATGGGTGCCGTTGTTTTGTCTTTCCTATATGTGCGGAGTTCTTCCGCTTGAGGGTCCGGTTTCCTACATTAAGCCATGAATGGGGTCGCATAGTGTCTCATCATTGGTGTTTCGTTCTAAAACCGTATCAAACGCTGGTGATATGCATATTTCGGGCGTGTACAGTAACGAGGTTGAAACGTAGAGGTAGTCTCCCTCTACCATTGTCGACTAACTCGAGGTACCTATAACGACAATGCTGGAACAGCATGTTCCAACGGTTCCCTGCGCACTTCCCAAGCAAGCCAGTCGGATCTCGTTGTCCTGTATTCACCACGTTAGCGTTCAATTCCACAGTCCTTCCCTTCACATACTCTCCCCAGGATAACTCACGGTAGTAGTCCCATGCTATTGATCTTCCACACACCCACCGCCAACGCCAACACCTGCATAAGCACATACGCCGCCTTCACCTGCAGAATGGATCCCCGGTTGCTATCCGTCTCAAATCTCTCAAAGGCCTGGTTGGTCGACAACAATCCCATAATGGGGTTCTTGAACGCCATAAACACCATCATGATGCTGAAGATCTGGAGCGAGTTGCCGGACATGTACATCATGATGAGGGTCATGGGCAGGTTCTTGGCGGGCGCGAGGGCGACTTCCCAGGCCTTTTTGAGCTTGAGCTGGTCCATCTGTTCGGGGGAGGGTTGTTCGCGGGGGGCGGGGCGGGAGACATCTTTCTTCTGTTGGGGTAACATGTTAGCAAGAGGTGTATTAGGGGTGACAATGGGGAGTGGCTTGCCTTAGAAGGACCAGACACGGCTTGCGACGAGTAGCCTGGGGGATCGGGGATGCTGGCGGGCTTGGACTTGTGAGGCGGTGGGTTGGTGAGGTCGGTTACCCATCTGGGGGAGGGGTCGGAAACGGGTTTGAGGTCTGTCATGGTAGGCGGTATGGATGCGCTTAAGGATTTTGCAATATCGTCCATGTGGAAGTATTGGTGATGGGAGGATATCAGATGCTCTGCAATGACGCCGCACACAACGTGTACGTGATGGAGTCCGTGCTTCTTCCGGGACCGGGAGCTGTCCCTGAAAGAGGGCCCCACTATTTGAGCCGCTTCCCCACGCTGGACGCTGAGTGGTGGGGACCGTGCGCTCCACTGAAGCGTGCCAGCCGTTCACTTCGTTGTCCAGTGGGCGTTCCAGGTCGCAGGGTTCACGATCGCTGACTAGGAGATGCCGTGCCGTAATTAATCGACGGTTCAGGGGACGCCCCCAACCGGTGAACGGAACAGAAGCGAGAAACAATTCCATATTTCCATCGACACCCCCGGCGAGCCCGCGATTTGAACTAGACATCATCTTTTTTGTCTGACTTTGGTGTTTTGCGATCAACGGGCTACGTACAGCAGCTAGTGGAGGGTAGTTTGCGCCGGACAGACCTACACCGAACATACCGAGAGACCGACGACGACGACGAGCATTGCGATCCATCTTGGACGACGACTACCTCGACTCGACTTTGGACACTCCGGACCTCCGCGACGGACATCGAATTACTTGAACGCGAATTCGAGGCTGAAACAAAGAGGAGGACAAGCAAAAGGGTGCCTGTGACACCCTATTTTATCTGCTGTACATCGGATACTCGCGACATCGCAAACATATCCTTGTGTTCTCTTGTCTACCACACCACCCTACGCCTTGCGCCCGCGCCGAGCTCGTTTGCCATTCGTCCATTTGATCCATATCGAACGTTTTCCGTCGCATCGCAATCGCATCACCGGGTTCGAATCGACCAAAATAGGGATAGTAGTAGTGAGGAGGTGGACGATAATACACACTACAAGCAGCCAACATGTCGACCACACAAGGAGGAGGAGACTCCAAGCTGTTCGCGAGGGTAAGATGAAATATATGTTTGTTATACGGGACTTCCCTTTTACGCTGGGGACATGCCGTTGCTTTGTCTACCACCACCCCTCCCATCCAACCCAGCTCAGCTCCCGTATCTCCTCCCTTGACATCGCGAACCTTGATGGCAAGAACAACATGAACACCGCCACCATGTTTGTCGCATACCCTATTCCGCCGAACATTAGCTTACCACAGACTCGACAGGGCAAAGTAGCTGAGCTACGCCTCGAGCTGAACAGCGGCAGCAAGAAGGACAAGAACTTTACCCAAAAAAAGATTGCCCTCAAGAAGATTGTTGCCAACATGACCATGAGCAACAATGACATGGTTGGCTTGTTCCCGGATATCGTCGCCTGCATGGCTATTCAGTCCCTGGAAATCAAGAAGATGTGCTTCTTGTACTTGGTCAACTACGCGAGGATGAGACCTGATATTGCGGTAAAAGCAATCCCAGTTCTGGAGCATGTAAGTCACCACGTCCACCGTTGTTCTGCGATATAGACACTAACAAAGACCAGGACATGGAAGATCCAAACCCTCTTGTCCGCGCCCTTGCACTTCGAACCATGTCTTATATCCACGTGCGAGAGTTTGTCGAGGCTACCGTACCACTAGTCAAGCACCTCCTCCGCGATATCGACCCCTACGTTCGCAAGACGGCTGCTTTCTGCGTGGCCAAGCTCTACGACCACGATAGACACATGGTTGAGGCTTCGGACCTCATCGACAGACTCAACAACCTCTTGAGAGACGACAACCCGACGGTGGTGGCCAGCGCCCTTGCGAGCTTGATGGATATCTGGGAGAGAAGTGATGCTATCAAACTCACTATCGACTACAGCAATGCCTCCAAGATGGTTGCCATTCTGGCCGACTGCTCTGAGTAGGTTATCCTCCTTCCACCCTACATACGGTTTACTAACAGCAAACAGATGGGGCCAAACCTACATTCTCGAAGCCCTCATGTCCTATGTTCCTCAAGAATCTGGCGAAGCTGCCCTCCTAGCCGAGCGCATCGCCCCACGCCTCTCACACTCCAACTCCTCGGTGGTCCTCACCTGTATCCGCGTCATCCTCTATCTCATGAACTACATCTCCGACCAAAAGCAAATCTCCGCCCTCTGCCGGAAACTCTCCCCACCACTGGTCACCCTTCTCGCCAAGGGGCCCGAAGTGCAATACCTCGCCCTGCGCAACGCCCTCCTCATCCTTCAACGCCGCCCCGAAGTCCTCCGCAACGACATCCGCGTGTTCTTCTGCAAGTACAACGACCCAATCTACGTCAAGGTGACCAAGCTCGAGCTCATCTTCATGCTCGCCAACGAGAAGAACATCGACGAAGTCTTGACGGAACTCCGCGAGTACGCCACGGAAATCGACGTCCACTTCGTCCGCAAGGCTGTCCGCGCCATTGGCAAGCTGGCCATTAAGATTGAGCCAGCGGCCAAGCGGTGCATCAACCTGCTGCTCGAACTGGTCTCCACAAAGGTCACCTACATCGTGCAAGAAGCGACGGTAGTAATTCGCAACATCTTCCGCAAGTACCCGAACCAGTACGAGTCCATCATCGGCACCCTCTGCGAACACCTGGACTCCCTCGACGAACCAGAAGCCAAAGCAGCCATGGTATGGGTCATCGGCCAATACGCCTCGCGCATCGAGAACTCGGACGCCCTCCTCGAAGACTTTTTGTATTCCTTCGCCGAAGAGCCCGTCGAGGTCCAGCTCGCCCTGCTCACAGCAACCGTCAAGCTCTTCATCCAGCGTCCCACCAAGGGCCAAGAGCTCGTCCCCCGCGTTCTCAAATGGGCCACCGAAGAAACCGACAACCCCGACCTGCGCGACCGCGCCTACATGTACTGGCGCCTGCTCTCCACTGACATGGAATCCGCCAAGCGCATCGTCATGGGCGAGAAACCCGCCATCACCGCCGAGTCGGAGCGTCTCGACCCCGTCACTCTTGAAGAAATGTGCCTCAACGTCGGCACCCTCGCAACAGTCTACCTGAAACCCGTCCAAACCGTCTTCCGCAATGCTCGGCCTCGCAGACTCCATGACTCGCCTTGTCTCCAACGCCCTGATTACCCTGAATACGCACAGGCAGCACAACTACCAAACCCCAAATCCCTCTCCCAGTTCGGACAAGGCTACCAACCTTCTGATTTCGATCCCCGCGTCCCTGGGTCTCGACCTGCCCCTCCCAACACTCAGAGTCAAGGGAACTTGGCCCAAGCGGTACATGATGCGGACGCTTACTTCAGCCAGCAAGCGAGCCAGCAAGCGGCGGTCAACGACGCGGATGCGTACTTTGCGCAGCAGATGAGGCAGATGCAGATACAGCAGCCCGGCGATAGTTTCGGTGGGGATGCGGGACACGGGTATGGGCAGGGGTATGTGGTTAGTCAGAGCTCGGCGTATCAGCCGGGCATGGGGGGGATGAATGGGATGGGAGGGATGAATGGGGCTCAGGGGGATTTGTTGTTGTGAGGTGAGTAGTGTAGTGTGAGTGGGTGGGAGATTAGGGAGTGGAAAGGGGGGATGGGATGGGACAGGAGGGATAGGGAGGGTTAAGAGAGGGAAGAGGTGTATGAGGTAGTAATGTAATAGAGGTAGGGAGTTGTAAGCGTGGTGAGTGTGTTGAGGGGAAAAGATATCCATTCAAGTTTACTAGGTTGTAGATAATGTGAATTAACAGTAATAACAGCACATGGTGGTATGTTGTTCTGGCGTGTTGTCAAACTATTCATTCATGTCACTGCCTAGAGGTATACTTGAAAGACAAAAGACCACCTCGTATATTCCATCTAACCTTTTCTTTTATTGCACTCAAGATCATACTCAAAGAAAACCGTAAAAAAACGCAAATATAATAGGGTCTACGTAGAGGTACTAATTAATGTAAAACCGAAAGGGAATATAGGGGGGAAATCCCAAAGGAAAAAACAGTACAATTACCAAATAAATTGAAACAGCCATGGTAGCACGTCAGGTATCAAGTGGAAGCTATTTCAAGGCACCATCGCATCATCGCATCACTCGTGTCTCCTGTCTTCTATCTGTTACCACTAGGAGATATTACACCCTTTCTCTTGACTTCAACCAGACCAGACCAGACCAGATACTCGAATGTCAAGCAATACCCCGTATTGAACACAATAAGTTGACAGTAAGTAACTTGACATTATACTTTAAAATCTAGGTTTTAATCTTTTAATAGCTTGCAAACTACTGCCTCCCACCTAACCCCACGTTCTAAGAAACAACAATAGAAACAACAACAACGCAATGAATATCTAGCAAAAAAAAAAAAAAAAAAAGAA
>HF970595.1:91614-102126 GCA_000604205.2 Neurospora africana FGSC 1740
AACTCCCCCCGCCCTCTCCGACCCCGACGTCCCAACCCCTCTCTCCTCACCCGGCGAAAAGAAACAAATCAACCTCCTGCGCGGCTGGCCCTCCCCGCACCTCCTGCCCCCCTCCAACCTTCTCTCCGCCAGCACCTCCCTCCTCACCTCCCCATCCCCATCCCCAGACCAACCCTCCTCCGACTCCTCCAGTAAATTCAACTTCAACGTCCCCGCCCTCCAATACGGCCCAGACCCAGGCTACCAACCCCTCCGCCACTCTCTCGCTGCTTGGCTCACCCAAAACTACCACGCCAACTCGACCTACCCGCCGCACGGCTTCCCGACCCTGACGACGGCCGAGCAGATCTGCGTCACGGGCGGGGCGAGCCAGAGTCTGGCGAATATCTTGCAGGGGTTCACGGATCCGGCGTACACGAGGGCCGTGTGGGCGGTTAGTCCGTGCTACTTTTTGGCGCTGCCGATTTTTGAGGATGCGGGGTTTGCGGTGGGGAATGGCAAGTTGAAGGGCGTGAGGGAGGATGAGGAGGGGGTGGATTTGGAGGAGCTGGAGAGGGGGATTTTGGAGGTGGAGGGGGGGAGGGAGTGGCCTGAGAAGCCGGTAAGTTGTGTTTTTTTGGGTGTGGATTTGTGGTGGTGGTAGTGGTGGTGGAACGGGGATGAAATGGGGGAATGAGAAGATGAGGAAGTGAGAGTGGACGAGGTTGAAAAGCGAAGGGAGGACATGGAGTAAGCGGGAAGAAGATCGAGAAAAGGGGACTATAAACTCTCTTCTCGGATTTCCTACCTTTACTGCTCTACCTTGCTGCTCACCCTCCAAAACTCTCACTCTCAGTCCGACTCTCACTTCCACTTCCCAATCCCAACTCCCATTCCCACCTCCCCTCATCACCACCCTTTATACCCCCATCTGGAATTACGACTAACAACCCCCAGGTCTACAAAACCCCCGGTCCCCACCGCAAATGCTACAAGCACATCATCTATCTCGTCGCCACCGCCGCCAACCCCTCCGGCATCACCACCTCCCTCTCGCGGCGGCACGCCCTGGTCCAGCTCGCTCGCAAATACGACGCCCTCATCATCTCCGACGACATCTACGACTTCCTCCAATGGCCCGTCCTCTCCTCCCCTTCCCAATCCTCCTCCAAGAACCCCCTCCCCCTAATCACCCCGCTCCCCCGCCTCTCAGACATCGACATCTCCCTCGGCCCTTCCTCGCACGACCTCGCTCTCTCGGCTCATTACACCCGCGCTCGCTCTCCTTCTAACGGCACCCCCAACGGTGTCGCGAACGACATAACAGATACCCATGACCAACAACAAGACATGCAACCCCTTTTCCCCGACCACACCATCCAAGACCTTCACTTCGGCCACGCCGTCTCCAACGGCTCCTTCTCCAAACTTTTATCTCCCGGTCTCCGAACAGGCTGGACGCACTCCACGCCCGCCTTGGCCCACGGCCTCTCCCAAACGGGCTCCACCCGCTCCGGCGGCGCCCCCTCGCAGTTCTGCGCCGCGCTGATCCACGAACTGATCGCCTCCGGAGCACTAGAAAAACATCTCACCGAGGTGGTGCGGCCCGGCCTGCAGAAGCGGCACGCTTTGATGCTGGACGTCGTCAAGACGCAACTGGCGCCCCTGGGAGTCAAGGTGATCGAGGACAGCCGCACGGGAGCAGAGAAGAAGCGGGACGAGTCGGCGGCGTTGTATGGCGGCTACTTCTTGTGGTTGGAGTTGGCGGGGGATGTGATGCCGTTCACGGCCAAGGAGGTGGCGGAGCGGGCGCTGGAGGAGGAAAAGTTGGTGGTGAGTCCCGGGGAGAACGCGGAGGTTAGTGGGGAGGGAGTTCCTGATGAAAAGAAGGTGGGGATTGCAAGGTTCCCGAGACACTTGAGGGTGTGCTTTAGTTGGGAGGAGGAGGAGGATTTGGTGGAGGGTGTTGAGCGGTTGGGGAGGGTGTTGAAGAAGATGGTGGAGGAGGCGAAGGAGGGAAGAGTAAAGAAGGTTGGTGGGGAGGGGTTGAAGGCGTTTAAGTAAGTGAGTGAGTGAGGGTGGGACTGACTGTGGGTTTGATGGTTTGTTTGGGTTGAATTGGGATAGCGTTGCTTGGGAATTGTCTACATACGGATATTGAATGTGTTTTATGAATATGCATGGTTATGGCTCAGATATTATCGCTTGGTCGTTTACGCCACCGGGAGGAAAGGTCTAAATGCCATGTCTTGATCGTGAGAGTTGATGATACTGCCATGTACGACCTAGGTCAATATCCTTACAATTTCATACCTGAACGCTCCGGGCTATTCGACAAGATCGATCGATATCTGAACAGATGTTATGTTCGCATCCTAAGGTACAAGCAGACTTTGATCAAGATTTTGTGCTATATCAAACAAGCTTTTTAGCTGATTATAACTAAAGATCATGACTGCGCTCTGCTTCTCATATGAATGCTAGGGTGGAGGAGCAGAGCGCAGTCATGATCTCTACTGATAATCAGCTAAAAACAACTGGTGCTGATGTTATGGTCATTATGGTGATACATATCATGGACCATTTTACCCCTGTAAAGCCACTTTTCCCAAGTGCCATCCAAAACAAACCACCAACGCCGTTCCGTACTATTCTAATAATCATAATCAACCCGCTCGCTAGCCATGCAATTTTTGTTCTCATAACTCTTACAACAACAAGAACAACTACCACCCCCACGTCCGATTAAGCGCCGTGAGAACCGGTGGCTTCCACTGGATCCTCTCCGGATCAATCAACCTCTTCTGCTTCGCCTTGCTCTTCTCCCTCTGCTTGATCAGCTTTTCTGGAATCACAATCTTGTGCTCGCCCTTATGATACACCTGCATCTTGAGCGCTTGCAGGGTATGTTCCACGTCCTGCGTCGTCATGGCCAGGGCTGTTGCGATATTCTCAATCGTGCATTGTTCCTTTCGCTCGTTGTATCCGAGCAGGATGTCGATGATGTTCTCTGACCAGTACTGTCTGTACGACAGCAGACCCAGATCGGACAGGGGCTTCTCGGGCGAGCCGAGCTTGCCTTCGATCTTGGACAGTTCGTAGGAGAATTGGATGAGCAGACGACCGTATCCCTTGCGCTGGTACTGCGGGAGGGTCAAGATACACGCGAGGTTGTAGCCGTCTGTTGACTCCTTTTCTTTGGAGAAGTAGCCGAGGATGTGGCACCCCCTGTCGTCGCGGGTGGTCATAACGTAGAAAAAGAACGGGTCGACGTCGTAGTAGAGTGTCTTGTGGTCGAGGAACATCTTGGACAGCAGACAGAGGTTGCGACACCAGGTGCGCTGACGTCGCCCGTCGATCTCGAAGAAGGAGACGTAGTCGTCTCGGTAGATTTCGTTTCCGGGCGGGTGGTGTAGAGTGCACTTTTGTCGATGACGCACAAAGGACTTCAGCTCGCCGTAGTAGGAGAGGCAGAACTCGCAGATGTAGATGCAGTCTGCTTGGTCGAAGACCTGCGGGTAGGGCGAGAAGTACCACGGGAAGAGGACGTAGCGGCCGAATTCCACCTTGGAGATGTTTCGGATGCGCGAGATCTCCGTGGGGTTCTGTGTCATGGAGCCGGATGTCCGCAACTTCTCAATCTCTTGTTCCCTAGAAAAAGACGGCTGACGTTGTTTCTTAGCGGCTGGTATTTCGTCCTCGTCGAGATCAATCTCGTCCGCCTTCCTCTTGACTCCCTTGTCACCACCGACCTCCAGACTGGCATTGGCGTCCGTTCCATCTTCCGTCTTGCCCCGTTGCCTGTTGTTCTTCCCTGGTTGGCTTTCGACGAACTCGGTCCATGGGTGTGGTGTCTGGCCGTCCGATGCGACTGACTGCTCCCTCTTGCTGGCCTTCTTCTGGTTGTTCTTCTTGGACGGTTGTTTCTTGGATACCGTGGAGTTGTTTTTCTTGGTCTTGGCGTCCTTCTGCTTGTCCTTGTCCGGGTTGGGCCACTCGACGTCCTGCTCAAAATCGATTCTGGCGGCTGGCACCCATTCGTCGAGACGCTTGTTGAAGTTGTCAAAGTTGCAGTAGAATTGGCGGCCGGACTTGGTGTCTTTGATACTGAGGATCTCTGCTCGTCGCAATTGGCCTTCTTTCATTACCATGGCAATGCATCCCATTCTGTTTGGCGTGTTAGTAGCTGCAGGTTTCTCGACGAACAGTGACTGGACGGGAACATACTTGATGGTGTCAGGCGTCGCCTTGCCCTTCTGTCGCTTCTCGTCGGAGCCGACAGTGGCATCGCCACCTGGGGGACTCATGATGGCGGTTTTGCTTGATCCGATTGTATGTGACTCGGCCGATGAACTGCGATGTTTTGCGACGTGAACTGATGGATGTTGAGTGTGGGCAATTGAATGCGATCAATTTAAACGGGCGACGCGCGGTGTCTGTCTTGACGTGTTTTGGTAGTGTTCAGCGACTCTTCAGTGGACGCTTCCCGAACCTTTTGGAGGGGTCGTTCAGTGGCGAGCCCACTCATTTCAGTGGGGAATGGGACACAGACCCGTCGGCTGCATGCCTTGCCTACCCTGTCAATCGCCAGGAACCGATTTCCCCACTTAAATTTTTAAGAACACCAAGTGGGGCCACTGCAATGTCAACATCCACTTTCACATTCATACAAAACTTATCACCACCAAGAAATCTTATCTCAACCTCTTGTTTACTTTCACTCAAAAAAGGGACACAGCACCAATTGGACTTTCACTAAAGAGCCTCAACCGCCAATTTCTATCCTCCCCAATCGGACGTACCCCAAGCGACCCCTCATCAACAGTGACACCCTCACTTGTCTTCACTTGTCTTCACTCAAGACTTCACCACCAAAATTTCCCAACCAAGGCAGGCCATCATGGCCCCGGAACTCTCTTCAAACTGGAAGAAGTTGCAAGAAAAGCTCAAGGCGCCACCAACCAACTTGAAGTCAACAGCCCCCATCAGCCAAGAAGCCGCCTTCAAGCAAGCAACATCCAAGAAATCCATCTCCTCCGAGACCCTGAAGCGCAAGGCCGAGGAGAGTCAACTACAATCCTCCATCCACATTTCCAAGAAGCAAAAGACACGCAAGACCCTCCCCCCCAAGTCTCAGTCAACAAATATGGGCGGCAACGTACAATCAAAGCCCATCACGTCCGACTCGCCGCACACGAACCTCCCGTCCCTTCACCTCTGGGCCGATGAAGAAGGGATTTCCTCTGAATCCCTAGCTGAAGCGTATAACCTCGGTCTTCGCTCCTCTTCTTCTTCTCACATCCCTTTACTTTCCACGCTGCCCCCCGCCGTTCCCAATGCTGGCCTCACGCTCCCCGGCCAATCTTCCACCACCAGCACCACCAGCAGCAAGAACGGCCTCCCTTTGCCTGCCAACCTCCCCTCCAACCTCACCACCCCCACCCCCAACGATCCCACAACCGACCTCCCCCTCATCCACCACTTAACCACCTCCAAAACCCTAGGCAAATACCTCTCCCTAGACTGCGAAATGGTCGGCACCGGCCCCTCGGGCACCACCAGCATTCTCGCGCGCTGTTCCCTAATCGACTTCCACCTGCACCAAATCTACGACTCGTACGTCCTCCCCACCGCCCCCGTCACCGACTGGCGCACCCCCGTCTCCGGCATCTCCCCGCGGCACATGTCCTCCGCACGCCCCTTCTCCGTCGTGCAATCGACCGTGGCCGCGCTCCTGAAAGGTCGCATCCTCGTCGGCCACGACGTCAAGCATGATTTGGCCGTGTTGGGATTGGACCATCCGCATCGGGATATACGGGATACGGCCAAGTACAGCGGGTTTAGGAAGTACGGACATGGGCCGAAGCCGAGTTTGAGGGTGTTGGCGAGGGAGGTGTTGGGGGTGGAGATACAAGCGGGAGAACATAGTAGTGTGGAGGATGCGCGGGTGGCCATGTTGTTGTTTAGGAAGGAGAAGCAGGGGTTTGATGTGGAGAATAGTAATCGGTATGAGGAGGGGCAGGGGAAGAAAGGTGGGAAAGGGGGTGGTGGACGAAAGAAGAAGGGCAAGAAATGAAGAGATGGATTGGAAGGAGTCTATTAGGTCTGCTGCTTCTATCTGCCTTTACCTGGATATCATGTTTGCATCCCCAGATTTTCTTGTGTAGGTATACCCATTCATGCTTTCTTCGGCTTTTTTCATCAGCAACTGATCAAACAGCAGAAAGCTAATCCAGCTTCTCCTTGACGTTAATTCCCGCTTTCTTGGTTCGCATACAATCCGAGTGAAACCAACAAGGGGAGGAAAGACGCCTGAAAATTCACAAGATGCCATGCCATGGTCTATATGCAGTCGCTACCCGAAACCACCCTGTTACCCATCTCTAACGATCGCATCCGTCCTTTCCCTACTGGTCACGATAACCATATTGCTTGGTCGTACGGGAAGATGTGGACGCGATCAGCACTACGATCCTCAGGAACGATCACAACGGAATACCCTCCATCAGCTCAAGCGCACCCTCTCTGCCAACTGTGATTATCACATCTCCCAACGTCTTGGTCAGAAAACCGGCCTCACTATACGAAAAGTAGTACTGGGCATGTGTAAGCTTCGTCAACTCCAATTTCCGGAAAAACAACCCACCTCCCACTTCCGCTTAAACACTTCAACGTCCTTGTCCGTCATGCCAGGATGCTCCTCCATCAAAGCCGGCACGATCAGGCTGTCAAAATTGTCCATAAAGGCCTCCCTCCACAGCCGCAGCGTCTTGACATAATGTGGGCCAATGTTCTTGATCTTTTCGACAATGAGCGTTCCGTTGGACTCGGTCGTGATGTGGTTGATCAACTGCGTGACGGATGGGAGGTATCCTCCAGGGAAGATGTAGTGGTTAATGAAGCTGCAGACGACGTTAGCTGACGATACATCCTACAAGATACCGACCACTTACTCTTCACGCTTCGAATAGCCTCTGTGTCGTCCCTCCGGCATAGTGATGCACTGGAACACGGCAATCCCTCCGTCTTTCTTCAGCAGCTTGTCAATGCGCGAGAAATACGTGGCCAGGAACTTTTCGCCCACGGCCTCGATCATTTCGCAGGATATGATCTTGTCGTAGGGAACCTCGGGGTCAGGCAGCATTCGGTAGTCCAACAGATGCACCGCAATCTTTTTCGAATAACCCGCTGCCCAGATCCTCTTCTCAGCAAAGGTCTTTTGCTCCCGTGACAAGGTTATGGTCGTGACGCGGCAGCCTGTCTTGCGCACGGCTTCAATGGCCATGGTGCCCCAGCCGGTTCCGAGTTCCAGGACATGGTCGGTGGGCTTGATCTTGGCTGCTTCAATGAAATAGTCGATCTTTCTCATCTGAGCGTCCTCCAGACTCTCCTCCTGCAGTTCTCCCGAGGTAAAGACGTCGCTATGTTCGTTCTCCGTGTAGTCCTGCTTGGTGCGACTGTTGGTCGAGTGCTTCCAGATTGGGCACGAATACATCATATCTGGCGACAGAAAAGCAGCAAACATACTGTTGCTGATGTCGTAATGCCTGGTGATGTTCAGACGAGCGTTCTCCATGGTATTGGCCAAGCGAGCGAGACCGGCGACGTGGGAAAATATTCCAGAGGACAAAGTCGTGCCGTTGTTCAGCTGTTCACGGTTTAGGATGAACAACTGGAAGAAGGACGTCAGATCATCACACTCGAACTCGCCGAGCATGTACGACTCTGCAAAACCCATGTCGGTGAACAGAACCAGTCGCAACCAGAACGCGTCGTCCTTCACGACCAGCTCCGCACCAGGGATATCGGTGGCCTTGCGCTTGTCCGCAGATTCGGCAGGGCCGCGGGGGGAGAGGACAAGGCTGCCGGGCTCGCCAGGCTCAGCGCCGAGTGTGTCGCCGTGCACAAAAACCTCGGCGGACACTTGGTCAACGAGAACAATGGTGCCAACTTGGAGGGAAGCGAGCGTGGCTTGGACCATGTCCTTGGCGAACTGGGCGGCGGGACCCCATGCCAGGCTACCTAGCTTGTGGCGCAGGTGTGAAGTGCCGCGGTAGATTATCTTTGTGAGAGATTCGGGAATGTTGGGAAGATGTTGTTTAGGGTGCATCCCTCTGGACTCCAGGACTCTTGCGAAGCGATCCATGGGACTTTCACCTTTTTCGTGATGTGATTGACGATGGATGCGCTTGTGGACTGAGAAAGGTTGGTCCCACTCGTTTCTGGAAAAGGGCCAGTGGTGGTTAGTGCAAGAAGGGGAGAAAGTTAATGGGAAGTGCCTACTCTTGGGGATCATGTTTATGGGGAACCAAGAGGTCGGGGGTTGGCAGATATTTGTATCGAGGAAGAAGGGTCGGGAGCTGATCTGAGTCACCATTAAAGGTTGAGGTCTTTGCTGCAAGGCCGAGTGAATGGCAGACGCGCTATGGAGTCTGACGCGTGAATTTGCGCAGGTATTGAGCTGAAAAGGGGGCGGTCTAGGTTTTGAAAGAGTTGGGACAAAAGAGCGCGGCCAACGGCAATAGGAGGAGCTGAGTCGGCCCGCAAAGATGAGGCCGCAGACGAGAGTCACGAATGTAGGGGCATGAACAAGGCTGTATGTACTCTAGGGTGGAAAATGGTCAAGTGAAGTGTTGAAATATTCAATATTTGTAGCGCCTGGCAAAGATCATGCAGTCGGTAATCTCTCGCCCCACGGGAGTCTTGCTGTTCTGTCTCCGAGTCGGCGGTGAGGACCCCCCAAACTAAGATCTAGACTTGAGCTTATTTCTTTTGAGAAAATTTTCTTGTGCGGATAAGGAAGGCACGTTTGAAAGGCAGGTGCGGTCGCGGCAAGCCCTTTTCATGGCCGAGGGGGGACTTATGAGCAACTGGAAACCGCAAGAGCGACCTCTCTCAGATGCCAATCACACGAAACCCGAAGAGGTCTTACAATTCAGACTGCCAGGAAAGATGGTAAGGCACAGTAGATCATGGGGAGATTTGCGACACTGATCACGGCCGCTCGCTGAATTTTCTCCAACAATACCATACAAGGCTCTTGCTTGAGTCCTCCATACCTTCCACATCTTGTAGTGATGTTTCCTTGCTCTTTCATTGAGGAGTGTCCTGACTCCTGCCCGCTTGCCTGGCGAACCCGGATCAAACACCCCGAGTCTGGTAACCACCGAATCGTCCTTCCCAAAGCATCGATCATGTCTTTGGTCCAGTCTGCCTGAGTGCTCCTGCTCAAGTTCTCAGCAGAAACTGGGACTGAGTCAAAGAAGATGTCGAGCCTGTCGTCAAAGTGCCACTTGGTGAGGAATGAATGAGAAACAACCACTCGACTGCACCTCATCAACCCGAGTCTCTACGGCAGCTCTTCATGACACCCAACCACTTGCCAAAACTCTCCTCAAAAGAGTGGAGGGCAACAGCCGCTCTCTTCGGAGTCCCCTCTCTCGCTCCCAACTCCTCCCGTCCTTCTCCGATCTCTCGTCCCCAATCCATTCCCATTCCCATTCCCATTACCCGTCCCCATCCCGTCCCCAGCAGCCCAAAGTCCATACCCCCCTCTCCCCTTCTCCCCTCTCGCTTTCCATTCCGCCTCCTCCTCCTCTTCTTCTTTTCCCCCCGATTTCTTTAGACTAACTACGCGGGAACTCTAGATCCCCGCGTACCTAGTATGGCGGCGGCAGCTCAATGAACAGAACAGTGTGCAGTGTGCAGTGCAGTGCACATTGCGAGAGCTGTCTGTCTGTTGTCATGTATGGTATATCTCCAGTCTGCTTCGGCGGGGCCGTGGGGGGGTCCGGTCATAATTTTTTGGTTCCATGCTCACTTGCTTTGAGCTCAGGTCAACAAGCTCTGATTGACTTCTTTTTTTTCACTGCGAAGGCTGCCTGAGGGGTGGTTTTCGTGGTGAAGAAAAGTGAAGGAAGGAAGGTTGTGGTGATTCCGTTTCGGGTTCCATTTGGTTGGGGGTTGTGGACTTGTTGGTGTATCGGTCTTTTACCTCCTCCGTTGTAACATGTCAGCTGTTTTCTTGACCACGTAGTGTGACGACAATGACATTTATATTAATTTGTCTGCCTTTCTTTACCATGCTCATCCAGCAGCGAGAAGCAACGCGATGGGTCTTGGTCATGTAATTGTTGAGTGTCTCCCTCCAGGTCTCGTCGCCGACGACTGGACGGCATATCTGGCCGGGGTCAAGGTTAACCGCACGTTTCCCTGGAACATGCAGAAGCTACAGCGCTCAAGCAATCCAAGTGGTCGTAAACATAGGTGAAACCGAACATGGTGCGGCTCGCCTTGGCTAGAGTACGAAAGGCCGTTACAAAACTGCGATAGGGGTTTCAATAACTTGAAAACACATCAGCCAGAGTCGCTGAGGGATTTTCTCATTCATTAACTGCCTAGAGAGTAGGTCCCGATGTATGATAACGACGCTTGGATGCGTACACTGCTCATCTTTCCGGTTCCTTTTTCCCTTCTACAACTAAAATAACCACCCTTTCTATCGCCTTTCTTCCCCCCACCCCCCCACCACAC
>HF970595.1:122864-134255 GCA_000604205.2 Neurospora africana FGSC 1740
GAAAGCGTTCGGGTTTAATAACAGATAGACTTGGGCCCAGAGAATTGTGAAAGAGAAAAAAAAAAAACAAAAAAGAACGGCTCGCTGGTCGTCACCAACCCAACTACTAGATAGCAGGTTAAAACATCAACACTGCAGCGGTGGTGTGGTAGACCTCGAGGTAATAATAATAAATAATGTATTTTTCGACTAAGTTCTACCACCATTAGGTAATAAGTCGTGCCTGCGACGGCGGCGTGGCATAGGTACATAAAGTGCGGGAAAAAAGCATTGGTTGGCTAAGTCGGACCTTGGTGTAGCCCCCTGCGTTAAAAACCCTAAATCCCTTCTGTAGGTTCAAAAAGAACTAACCCCTATATCTAAAAACCACCTATTCTACCAAAGAGAATTCCCGTCGATTAGAAGGCGGCCCAGTCGGCTTGGGTCTATCCAGCGGCGTTCTAAAGGAAAGGTAAGAGTACGATCAAAACAGTTGTCGTAATATCGCAACGCCGAAATCTGAGTTGCGCCAATATCCCCCAAGTATTAGTGTTTTTGTGACTTCGTCGATACTTTACGCGATGACGATATCGTTTCCGGTCGCTCCTTATCTTTTTGATGATGATAATGGTTCCGATATTGGGAGGATAGACGGCGGTGAACTCTCCAAAGGCCGCCGTCGTCGTTGTTGTTGTTTTCGACGTTATCGAAGACGGAATGGTTGCAAGGTGGTAGGTTAGGCCACTGATAGCCCTAAGGCACCTATTGCACCGAAAACAGGGTAATCTTGGCACTGCCTCTAACATCCCGCTATCAGAGGGTGCCAAGAAAAATATTTTCGGGGGAGAGTTGTAGGGCATAGGTACAAATGCAGGCAAGACACTCAAGAAAACCTTTTTCCATCGTTGGGTTGGCGTGCGCGTCAGCCGGCGAGGGAGAAGGAACCCTCGTATTCTACCGGTCGTTGCGCTATAAACGGGTACGGAGCTACTGCAAAGTGCCCGTTGCTGCCTGCCCAAGTGCCCGTTTGCAATCGTTCACTGCTAGATTTGGCTGTGGTTGCTGCGGTTGTCCAAATTTCTGGCACTTGTTATTAGCTACAGGAAGGATCCACTTCAAGTCTGGCAAAAGCATTGAAACCGGTCAGCATCGCGTACTCCACTCATCTCCACTGACCAGCTGTTAGCGCATCCAAAAAGAGGTAAGCGGTTCGTTTGCTTTACCGAGCGGGGTCATATATACTCGGCAGAAGATTGGTGGATTTGGGTGCTGCGTTGTCTTGTTCAAATCCCTTTGACCGGATTTCAGTGATCCTACACGAAATGCCCCCTGGGCCTGCAGACGGGACCATGTCCAAAAAACCATATCTTGTGCAGCCATGGTCTTGCGGCCAAAGGGATGCGGTGAGCGCGTCATGTGACTAGTCTGTGGTCGCACCGCATAAAACAGGCATCATCCCATCCCATCCCTTTCCACACTCACTCCACTCGAGATCTGTCCCGTTCATCTCATCTTTTTCACCCCATCCATCATCCATCAACCCCACCATCTATCATCACACATCAATCAACCCCATCCCCACCCCGACCCGGACCCGGACACCATGGCGGACTCGCTGCCCCACGCATCACCTCGTCAGCCTCAAGAGGACTCGACACAGCCCGACCCTCCATCACCTCGTCAACTTCCCGGCCTTCTCGATAACAACAACAGCCATAATCAAGCGCCACACGCGTCGACAGAGTTAGTTCTTTCATGTTGCTACAACCAAAGCTTTAGCGCATGACTAACTCGGTTTCGTTTCTCGCTGACGTCGCAACTCGGAGTACCCGTCACGGTGTGGCCGACAGTTGTGTCGTTGTGCAGTAGACGATGACGACCGACCCAAGGTTTTGTTCACACTTCCTCCCATGCCCACCCCCCTTCCCCGTCCTGAAGTTATGTGTCCGCCCCCCAGGATGCACGGGCGTCCCGTCTCTTTGCTGGCGCTGTTGCTCAGTTCCGTTATCCATAAGTCAAGAGCCGGAAAACTCGCCAAATCCTACTCACCAGGTTGCCTGCTCGTCGGGTACGCTTGTTGAAAGGACTGGGGTTCTTCGATAGGGCCGCGGGCAGGGAGGCCGTTTGCTACGGCAGGCGGTCTGGGGCTCTCTGCTGTCTTGCCTCCCGTTTATGGAGCCGTTCGAGAGCTGCAGCGCCGCGAGAGCGGCAGGACCATCACCACATTCAGGCCTGGCGCTTTACATCCACTCGGTTGTATAGCCATTCCGTCTCTTTCCGTTCGATGTTGCTGGAGTTCCGTTATCCATAAGTCGAGAGCCGGAAAAACTTGCCAAATCCTACTCATCAGGTTGCCTGCTCGTCGGGTACGCTTGTTGAAAGGACTGGGGTTCTTCGATAGGGCCGCGGGCAGGGGGGCCGTTTGCTACGCCAGGCGGTCTCTCTGCTGTCTTGCCTCCCGTTTATGGAGCCGTTCGACAGCTGCACCGTTCCGCGAGAGCGGCAGGACTGTCTCTTCATCGTCACAAACAACTCCCCATCCTCTCCGCATGAGATCATGGTAATAACGAATTGGTCTACAGTTTCCACGACGATATATCGACGGCATCGGATGCGAGCGACGATACAAGACATTGCAAGATCAATCTACCTAGTCGAACCGGAGTGGTTGTTTGGGATGATGTTGACCATCGTCTGCAACATACGTCAGAGCTCAAGATGGATTTGCACGTCGACACCTCGGAACAACGCGCCCTGTTCACCCTCCGTGGCCATCTTTCTCTCAAGGCCGGCACCTCCACTAATGTCCAGCTTTACCTGATGATATATCCCGAGGACATTCGATCCATTGAACTCAAAGCCTGTACCAACCCGCCTGTATCAGCCTTGAAGGATAACAGGTTCACCAGCCTACGCTTCGTTATGACCCAGCCGCCTCGCTTTGTTGGTCCTAGAGGTCGGCCCTTGGAACCGAAGGAAAGGTCCAAAGATCTGCTCAGCGATATGAGCGCTCTTTCTCTGGCACAAACTTTCACCATTTACTTGGACATGCACTCTATGCCTGAGGCTCGAGATCAGTTGGCCTTGCTCCCGTTGATTTTCTCGTCCACCGATATCCGCAACCGACCGAAGACAGACAAAATACGTGCAGACTTTCAAAGGTTATATAGTGGTGCAGGCGGCCAGATTATTGATTTGGGCGTGACCGGGGCCGTATCCAACGGCGGCCCTAGTGATGCCACAAAAGACGCAAGGGTTCCAGATGGAAAGCTTGAAACCAACGCGAGTCCAGCACACTTCTCGCATTTCGGTAGGTTCCTGTGATTGCCCTCTTCTGTCGTTATCTACGCCCCTGCTAAGATCTTTTTTTCTAGACCGCAAACGTCGACACTCTGACGACCTGTTGCCCTGTTATGTAGATCAGGAAGGCATCAATGAAAGTGGACCATTTGTCGATTTGGCGAGTAGCTCCAAGGCTCCGGCACAACTCCCCACTCCATCTGGTATGTTCGCCTGCCTGCTACCAGTATCTTGTCGCTCCTAACAGACCCCTAGACCGAAAACGCCAACGCACATCAGAGCCCCCATCCCCTGAAACGTTCCAAGACCTCGTCCTCGCCTTCCGCAAGCTGGAGGAACGCCAACGCACATTAGAAGAGGTTCGCTTCGTTCCAACCTTGGAAGACGTCGCCGCCAGCTTCCGCAAGATGCTCGAGCAAAGAGAACGCCTCGTACAGCGCATCAAACAACTAGAGGACCGACACACCGCCACTCTCGAACGTATTGATCATGAGGCTAGACGCACCATTCAGCTTGAAACCTACATCGACGAGCTAGAGACCCGCGTTGTTCATGAGGCTAAACGCACCGACCAGCTTCAAATCCGCATCAAAGAACTTAATGCACGACTCGATAATCAAAGTGACTGCCGATACGACTCAGACGAGGAGGAGAACCTCTTGCGTCGTATCGATGCATCAGTCGCGCGGGCGTTTGACGCAGCGTGCGATGATTTGCGCGGTTGGAATACCAACGAGGGAGAGGTGGAGATGGCGTATCGACTTGAAGTCCAGCGCGAAACACTGGAAGGCGAGTGGATCGAGCAGGTCCGGGATAGGTTCCTCAAGCACGTTACGGATGATGTGAAAGAGCAGATGGTGAAAGAAGTAGTGGAGAAGGTTACGAGCTTGATGACGGACGCGATTGGAAACCAGGATGGGACGTCACTTCGCGCTGCTCGTTCTCATTCCGACCCTCCTCTGCCTGTCGAGACTTCACTTTATGTTGCGGTGCAAGATATTCAGGCGACGCATTGTCCTTCGGTGATGGATGCCGACTCGCATGAGATGGTCTGGGTGATGGAGTATTTGATGGATAACCCGATGAGAGCGGTTATGTATCACGCGTCTGGTTCGGCGACGAGACTGGAGCTTGTGAAGAAGTGGAAAGCCGAAGCCGAAGATCGTAGGCGACGGTCACAGGAAGGAGGAAGCAGGTGATGTTTGGGATCTTCGGCTTCATGTATCCACTTCTTCAAAGAAAGATGCCTTTTCCTGTGTGCACCTCAGTCCTGATAACCAAATCCGCCTCGCCTCGTTGAATGGCCATGTCATACCCGTAGATGTATAAAGTTGCCGCGCAAGTTGATGATGTGTAGGCCAAAACGTGCCCGCAGCTCGGTGCTTGCTTTGGGTGGACAAACAACATTGTTAGCCAAAATGATGAAAAGAAAAACCTTGATATACACTACTGCACCTGAGATTCGCTGGTCATCACCCACGCAACTACCAAGATTGCACTCAGCTACCTACACACCCACCAATTCTAAGAGAATGTCACACCATTTGGACCCGTAGGGACCAAAAAGACTGCGCCACGTGTGGCGGGGAGTGGATGGGAGACTACCAGTCGTGATGGTACATCGTAGGTGGCTAGCCCTATAACATGGATTATTAAGAACCTAGCGGCTTGGCGGGTAGCAAAACACCAAGCCCCCTTTCTACAACTTCGTTGGCGCCAGCACTGGCACTGCAAGTGGTTCTGCCTCAACAAATCACTTGGCAGTCAATATACCTCTAGCCATGGACACACTTCCTTTCGCAAGCGACATTGAGCTTGAGCGGCTGCGCGGGGCCCTCGTTAGCCCGCCCAACACATCCTCCTTAATCAACCGGTTTCACCGGAAAGTCCGGCGGGCACAAAAGTACCACACCACGCAAAATCTACACATCAACCGTCTCATTAAGGTGGCTGAAGACCCAACAGCAGCGCGCTTGTTGGACGCCGGCGAACCAGACAGCTCGGCCTTCCACGTCAAAGCCGCTGTTTACGTTTCCATCTATGGCACCATCCTCGTTGCCGCGCTGCAAATCTACGCAGCCGTCACCACTCGCTCCCTCTCCCTCTTTGTCACCATGGCCGAGAGCTGCTGCGAGGCCTTCAGCAACATCGGGCTCGACTACCTGCACAAAAAGTCCAAGCAGATCAACCACTCGACGCGGTGGCCCGCGGGCGCAGGCCGCCTCTGCAATGCCGGCAACATCTGCTTCGCCTTCGCCCTGATGGCCGTCTCGCTGGTGCTGGTGGTCGAGTCGATCCGCGCCCTCGCCAGCAACGCCAGCCACGAGCTCGGCAAGTTCGAGGTGCCCGCCATCGTCGCCGCCGCGTGCGGCTTCGGCATCAAGCTCTTCCTGGCCATCTACTGCTTCATCTTCCGCAAGCACAGCAGCCAGCTGCAGATGCTGTGGGAGGACAACCGCAACGACTGCTTCGAGTACGGCTTCGCCATCTTCACCTCGGCCGCCGGCGCCAAGCTGCAGTGGTGGGTCGACCCGGCCGGCGCCATGCTCATTGCCTGCGTCATCATTGTCACGTGGATCGGCACCATCCGGTCCGAGTTCCTCGAGCTGTGTGGCGTGGGCGCCGAGCCGAGCATCGTGCAGGAAATCGTGTTCCTGACGCTGCGCCATTCCGATCTCATCCTCAAGGTCGATGCCGTCCATGCCTATCACTGGGGCGAGGAACTGTTCGTCGAGGTGGACATTGTCATGGCGCCGGAGCGCAGCTTGCGCGAGGTTCATGATGTCGCGCAGGAGCTGCAGGATAAGCTGGAGACGGTCGAAGGTTTTGGACGAGCGTTTGTGCACGTTGATTATGGTAAGGCCCTTTTTGTATGACCGTTCTATAACACGGCTAACTAATGATTTCTAGAAACATCGCATATGCCGGAGCATCGCAAGACCCGCTAAGGTAATTGGATTGGGAGTGACTATGTCGTTTTGGAGCGTGGAAATCTGTCGCTTATCTGGCCTGTTGCATAACGGTCAAATTAACTATGATCAAAAGAGAGTAGAGGTAAGGAAAACACTCGTTTGGGAATTACTTACGTAGACGTAACGGGGAGGAGTCTAGATGATTACAAGTTTATCCAAAAGTGAGAGTCCTAAAATATCTTCTATGACTAGAGTCATTTCTTCACCAGCTCCAGCTCCAGCTCTAACTCTACCTGTGGCTTATACTTCAGCTCTAGCTCAGGTATCTAAGATCTCAGTCTAGTTGAGTACGTACAAGTCTCGTTCATCAGCATTACTATTGCTACCTAGTCTCTTATAACAGACGCTCAACCTTACCTCTAGTCAGCCCCTATCTACTTACTCCCCCGCTACCCGTGGCGTACATAGTCTTTATTTGGACCCGTAGGATTTAAAAACGCTAAGGCTATTGTAAGTAGCTGAGTGAATTAGACTATATATTATCTTTAATTATATACCTGTTTCATACTATTAATATTATCAAGTAGGTAAGGTAGGTATTCGCCTCATCTTACTTATCTAGCCTTTTCGGCCACCTCGGCCTCCTCGATTAATCTCATCAACTTCTATGTCGCGTTCTATTATTGTGTATACTACCTACCAAGTACACACAGCCTACCTACTACCTAGGTAGGTAGGTATTAATAACGGAACAAACTCCTTTGCCGGCGGCCACTCGCTATACGATCACTTCCGAGTGATGGTAACAATAAAATCAAATATAGCGTGGCATGGTATAGCAAAACATAGTGCGGTTAGTATCACAGGTTGGTACATAGGTACATAAGAGATATATTATCTATCTATTTATCTCGTCCGTCGGTTCCCTGTTCTACAACGACGACATACCGCCAAGATACCAACTGCCAGTGTTTTCGTATATCTCACATCCGAATGTAGCATTATCTCTAGGTATCCACTTAATCAACTTATTATAAGATTTGGGTAGCAACCTGTTTGTTCGTATCCTACTTCATCAGGTACCTAGAGATCCTGTAAGTCTGTAACACGGACAAACAGCTTTGTCTCGTACTCCCTGCCTCCTACTACGTACCTTACCTACTAGAAGAGTTAAACATTGGGATGTCACAACGCATTTTTTTCCACTAGGGTAACTTCGTGAGAAACTACGTAGGTATGCCAGATCAATTTGAATTGGGAAGTCAAATGTACGTAGCTACTAGGACTGCATATAGAAGACACACTTCTCTGTGCACCTAAGTCTGCGTTTATGTTGCTCGACCGCAGACACAAACAATAGTACACCTAGCTTTTTATTAGCTTGAGGTAGACAAGATGAACAAACCGCCCTTTATTCTGCTGCCGAAAGCGGAAAGAGTTATTTATTGACTAAATATCCATGCTGCTTTCGCGTACCGCATACCGTGACGGTCTGTATCGATCGGCACCCTGACTCCCTCCCCCCGGGTCTCCGGTCTCTGCCCGCCATCCGAACGCATTGCCCGTCGTTTCCCTACAAGTACTTCTCCATCAACCTTTCCAACTCCTCATCATCCATTTCCTTGATCCCCAGTAATTCATTATCCAGCCTCTTCGAAAAGTCGCCACCATAGCCCTCAGCCACGACCGACACCTGCAGCATCGGGACCAGGAACTTCATAGGGTCCGGATTCTCCCCGTTCTTTTGAAGCTCCGCATAAGCGCCCGCTTCCGCTTCCGCAGAGGTAGTGTGCGTGATATTCCATTCCTTACCGCCATCCAGCTTCTTGGCAATGGCCACGAGTTTGTTTTGCGTCAGCAGCGCGTCGTGGACATAAACGTGGCGGTTCTTGGTCTCGTCGAGATGCTCCACGATGCCCACGACGGCCTTGGCGATGGTCGCCAGCGTCGTCGTGCTGAACGGGCGGTCGCCGCCGTCGTAGAGCGTGGCGCTGCGAGTCTTGGGGTTCACGAGAAACCCGTGCTCCAGGCCCCAGTCGAGGAAGGCGCCGGGACAGAGAGCCGTGTAGCTGAATTTTCCGCCCGGGTTGGCGGCGACTTTGCGCTGGAGGTAGTCGAGTGTGTGTATCTTGTTGGCGAACACGGGGAGTTGACGGCTCCGCGGGTTGGCCGTGTCAGTGCCGAACTCGGACGGGAGAAAGCGGGTCACGCCCGCGGCGATGGAGGCGTCGATGAGCGCGTCCTGGCTGCCGACCGGAGTGGCAACGCCGAAGCAGGCAATAACCACGGCGTGGCCTTGCAGGGCGCCGGTAAGCGAGGTGACAGAGCCGTAGTCGACTTCGGTTGTTGTTAGGTTCGGATGGGCGGGTAGCTTGGATGAGTTGCTGCTTCCGGGGCGGCTCAGGGCGGTCACAGAGTGCCCGGCGTCAAGTAAGGCTTGGACGATGGGGATACCGGCGGCACCCGTGGCTCCGGCAACTGCGATTTTCATGGTAGAAGGCATGATTGCAAGACTCCCAAACTTTGGTTTCTTGGTAGTTGCTGCTGGAAGAGGAGGAGGAGGTTGTGTGGTTTGGTTGGTGCTGCTGTTCGGTGACGAAGACGATGGATCGATGTCTCACCGAAGCCGAAGCGACAACATGGTTAAATAATAGTTAACCTGTGAGCTTCTTGGGCGCGGATTAGTAATTTTGAGGGCTGATGAAGCGAACGACGATGCAACAGTTCACGATTCGCTTACAAATTTAATAAGCCGACTGAGTGCCATGGAAGGATCAGGAGGAATCTAGTGATTACATAACCTCTCTCAGATGAAACTGTTCATGGAACAGTATGGAGGTTTGGGTGACAGGGGGGTGGTTTTGGCTTTCTCCAAAAGTACCTATTCAAAAGTCCCAAACTGGAGGCCAAACTGGAGGGCTGCAGTTTGAAATTGTGAGTTTTTGAACTAGGTAGAAAGTTCAGAATCAATTGATTTCCTTGGTGGTTCGAGTTTAGAATATCGGTACATGAGTAGAGGTAGAATCGACGCTAGCCAAGGCGCTATCGCTATAAATGGTAAGCCCGGGGACGTGCACGCTTGAAAAGATAAAGTGGCTTTGGTAAAGACCTAGTCACAGCCCTGCTAGTGTAGGATATCCTTGAACAACCTTCATACTGTTCCATGAACAGTTTGAGCCGATCTGGGCCTTATTCTACCTACCTTGTTACACCGAGAGCGGAGTTTGGGGACCCTCCAGGTGCGGTATCGTACGAAGCTGAAGCAAGAAGGGTTGCGGAAGACTGACGATGACAGAAGATTAGCCTCCTGGTTGGTAAGCGTGAAGAAGAAGGAAGAAGAAGACGGTAGGGTCCTAGATTGCAGATCGTTTAAGCCCAAGAGACCATTCAGGAGAACTGGGGGAGGACATACGGTTTGGGCCTTTGTTGTCTGCCCCCTTGTGGTGGTGTATGAACTTGATGGATATTGCCATGGTAGTCCTCACCGGTGTCCGGGTAAGGTGTCTTTGTAACAAAAGACACTTTGGGCATCCGCGGCCCACGGTCTCTTGGGAGAGTATGTCTTCCAGCAGCACCCTGGAATATGGTTGTCTAGCGCACAGCGTCTTCGTCTCTGCCGCCGCCAAAGGACCGACCCCTCGATGGCTCTGCGGCCGAAAAAGCTCCTCCAAGCACCCGTCCTTAGGGCTCGTTTTTCTCGCCCGTCCACGAAGGCCGCGCCCCCGTGAAGGCCAAGGCCGAGGTAGCACACAGACAGTTGTACGCGATGCCTCTTCTCCCAAGACAAGATGCTGGTGGTATCGTAGAGGTAGGCAATATTGAAGGTCTGCTGGAGGGCTAGCAGATGGCCGGACTCGGCACAACGTCCTTCGGCGGCTGTTGAGGGCCTGCCTGGAGATGGAAGCGAGGGGACTAAGATGGCATCGTCCACCACATGATGCTGCATGCTTGCTTCGCACAAATGGATGGATATTCATGGCCATGGCTCTGTCGGTCTCCTCTCCCGATTACCGCTTTCCAACTCCCTCCCTGCCAGCTTGGCCGATTCGCAGTATCTCCATCATGTCAGTTAGGCACGGTGCTGATTGGACCTTTACATTTTCGTAACATGCCCGCGCAATGTTGATCTTGGTGTTGTCGGCATAGTCTGGCTTCCATGCGGAAGTGAAGCTCCTCGATTGAGCTGGTCGCGGCATGCTGGGCGGCTGTGAGGGCCTTGGGCCTTTTTGCAATTCGCCTCTCCCGATTCTTGCTGCGTGAAGCGTTGGATGAAATGCGCGTGGTGACGCTTGGGATCGTGTGGGAGCGGGAGCCATGTCTTGTGAAGGCGAAGTCCTCCGACCTGAAGCGTGACCTCTCGATCAGTGAGTGGTGTGTGGCCAGGGTCCCAAGGGCACGGTATGGAGGGCCAGAGGCGGCTGCACTTGTGATGACCCGCGGCAACAACCAGAATCTGGGGGATCAACGTCAAGACAAAAAAGGTATGGATAATCTCGCCAGTGATTTCCCCTGGCTAAAGCAGGTCCGGGCGTTGGTCATCACGGCGGCGGTTGCTGTGAGTGAAGAGGACCCGGATGACCTTGTTTCACCGAATTCGCGTGAGAGTCCTGGGAGTAAATCAACATAAAGGCGACTTCGTTTTTTTCAGTCATCGCGATGCTGCTTACCTCCACCTCTTTTAACATGTTCAATGAGGCCGTAAAAAACATAGAGACAGCGTATTGACACTGACAGAAGATAGAATTCGAGATACGACTCGTGTGGGTACGTCATAGGGCAGAGGGTTCCATCGCTTCGAGGATGGGCACTCGGGGATGACCCACCTAAACAGTCTTCTGGTCTTTTCTTCAGGCACAGGGTTTTGCCGAGTTAATCCAAAAGTGAGGGAGCTGCCAAGTGGCGCGGGGGAAAGCTCCACTCTTTGTGTTTTGATCACCACCACCAGAGAAGGGGAATCACAAGATCACGTATACCCTCCTCAATTTGAATCCCCTATACAGCGAGTAGACAGAGAGAGGTCTGTGAAACTCCAAAAGCGGTCTGGGTTACAGTACTGCATGCCCTGTTCTGCAGCCCTGCTGGTTCTGCTACTGCAGCATGTTAAGAGTGTCAACTGCAATCGGCAAGTCCTTGTGTTTAGTGTACTGCCGGTGTTGTTGTTTGCGGTTGGCTGCCGCCAGAACGAACACTGCCATAACTT
>HF970595.1:172970-187738 GCA_000604205.2 Neurospora africana FGSC 1740
CCCCATCCCCCCCTGCCCCGGTGCCCCCCCAGTGTCTTCCCCGGTCCCCACGGCACTGTGTCAGATGCAGTTTAAGGTTTCGTTGAAGAAAGAAGATCGACATTAAACCGACCGACCCAGTGTCCGTCCGTCCGTCCAGCCCAGCCGCTCGCTCGGCTCTTTGGACCCGCTAGCCCCGGGCAGGGCGCCCTTGTTGGGCTTTCGGCGCTTGGCTGCTAGGTCTGCAGGGTGGCAGGCATGTGCAGGGTTGGCAGGGTTGGATGCTCTAGATGTGCCGGCCGGGAGGGCTGAGACATGGATATTGATACGTCCCTTCCTTCTGTTTCTATTCCTTGTTCTGGCTTCTTATATTTTCGGAACTAAAAGACTGAAAAAGCAAAGGGAGGCAACTAACTGACTTGTTGCATGATTCGAGACTTCTCAGTCAACGTGGGCTTCCACAAGCCGTCAATGTCATAGTAACAAGAAGGCATCTCTACCTGTAAGACGTGAAAACATTATCGATGGGTAGAAAAGGAAATTTGACTTCAAGCGTTGACCTAGGATACTTAATGCACCCATTCAACAACGCTGAAATCCCAAATCCACGGTTCCACCACCAGGCCTCCAGGCCGGGTTGTAACCATGCTCCATGCTCCATGTGCATGTGCAGTCCTCCTCATCCTCTCGAAGAAGCACACAGGCCTTGAAGAAGAAGCCAAGCAGGCTGCAGGGAAGAAGCGACATGAACGGTTTCGTACCTTCTACCCTTGAACCTCGAGGTTTAACTCAGGGGTGAGCACACCATGTTAGCGACAAGTAATTGGCGAAGAAGAACCGCCTAGAGGTATGGGGCAACCGGGATACCGATGCCGTGGCCACTCGATCTTTCTTTTCTTCTTAAAACATAACCTCTACCTGGTCTCACTCGAGTCAGCTTCTGCTTATTAGGTAGCTGAAGAGGTAACTTCTTTGTAGGTCGTCGTAGACAGGCAGGTAATGTAACTCCGCGGCCAGCAGGCAGGCAAACTCGCTAAAATACCTAGAGGTATCTAGTCACTACCACTAGGTCTAGACAGGTCCTCAAAGGGAATGGTACCCAGAGACCGCAGATGAAGCTTACTCTAGAAGAAAAGGAGATGAGAGACATTTGAAGTAGATCTATCTCCCAGCTGCCGTTCTTATCACCCCCCTGGATACACGTAACACAAGGTAGTGTACATAGGGGAGAAGGGCCCAGTCCGTCGGGTAGAGATCAAAGTGCCGAGCGTCTTTCCCTCGTTCCTCGTTTCTTTCCATAACAGAACACTCTTGTTCGTTTCCACTCCTTTTCTTCGTTCCGTTTGTTGGATCAGTCACTCTTTTGAGGTTATCAGACCTTCACTTGACAGTTCCCATCACTCTTTTGTGGGCCGACAACTACCTTACCTTCGTTACCAAGATCCATCAATGTGTTGTTGCTGAGACATCCACTCCTTTCCTCCACACAGACCGATCCTGTCCACACAGGTCTTCTACACACCATCCGCAACCATGGACATTGCCTCCAGGACACATCCATCCGACGAAGTGAAAGCCGAAGCAGCCCAGTTCGTCCAAGAAGCGTGGGGTTTGCAAGGCGCGGCCTACATCGTCGTCATGCTCCGATATTTCAGCAGAGTCCGCCAGTTAGGATGGCGAAAGCTGGCTCTGGATGATTTTTTCATGTTTGCTGCTTTGGTGAGTCTTCCTCCTTTTCCCTTTTCATCCCCTTCTCTCGACTGGGCCCCAGGCTAACACCCCAGCCACAGCTCACCTACACAGCCGAAACAACCGTCGCCTACGTCCTCGTCACCACCTTCCACGGCCTAGCCAACAACGCCATGGACCCCACCCACCGCGCCCTCCTCTCCCCTCAAAGCGAAGAATACCAACTCCGCATCCTTGGCTCCAAAGCGCACGTGGCCGGCCTCCTCCTCTACACCACGCTCCTCTGGCTGCTCAAAGCCTGCTGGTCCGTCTACTATGCGCGCCTGACCATCGGCGTGCACAACATGCGCAAGTGGATCATTGGCGCCTACATCATCATGCCGGCGACGTACATGGCGTGTCTGTGCGTGGCCGTGTTTAAGTGCGTCCCCTTCGAGAAGCAGTGGCAGATCTACCCGGACCCAGGCAACAATTGCACGCCGGCCGTGAGCGAGTTGCAGACGGTGTTTGTCATGGTGATGAATACGGTGACGGATTTTTACCTGCTGGCGATTCCATTGCCCATGGTGTGGAAGAGTAACTTGACGTGGAGGAAGAAATTCTTTTTGCTGCTGATGTTTTCGGGCGGCTTTGTCGAGATGGCGTTTGGCATTCTGCGGTGCGTGTGTATCCTGACGCTGGGCGATACGGATGCGGCGCAGAGCGGGTATTGGTCTGTCAGGGAGAGCTTTGTCAGTTTTGTGTTGACGAATATGCCCATGGTGTATCCGTTGGTCAAGAGGTTTTTGGAGAAGAGCATCATCTCGCTGAGCGGAGGGACGTCGGGGGACCACAAGGGCGGTGTGTCGGGACAGCGTGGATATGTGCTGGATAGTCATCCCGGCAGTCACCTGGGGAAGGGAGGGCCGAGGAGCAGGGTGGTGATTAGCAAGGCTAGCAGACACCCGTTGACACACGATACGATATGGGGAAGTGAGGAGAACATCGTGAGCTCGGACGATGGGAAGATGGTGGGAGGAAGTGGGAGCTCGACGGCGAGCAGTAGGGATATTGCTACGACGGGTGTGATGCCGGAGGGCAGTGGAGGAGAGCATGGAAGGACGACGTCGGTGGAAGGAGGGTCAGACTTGATTGAGGCGCAGAACTCGGGAGGGAGTGGGAAGAAGGGGAAGCAGAACGGGATTATTGTTACGCACGAGATTACGGTGACAGAGGGTACTAGGCAGGGTACGTCGACGGCAAGGAGGTGGTAGAGATGTGTTTTGGAAAGGAAGTAAGGTCTTAGTCTCTGCTCCTTCAGCAACAATATGATACCACGTTTTAGAGTCCGCAAACACCATTCTTGCAAATGATCAAGTCAAACTTGCAGTCTGCATCAGTCGAGCACGGGGAGCCTGTTCACCGCCCTTGATTAGCTACTCTTCTTCAAGGTGAAACGCAACAACAGCTTCGACATACCAATACAAGCCATAGGATTATCCCCACAGTTGGGATTTCCCGGGTTCGTAGGCGGCTTGCTCGTGGTAGTAGGCACCGGTACCGTGGTCGATTTGCTCGTAGTCTTCGTCGTTGTGGTGATTGGGGGAGGGACAGGCCGAGTGGTGGTAGTTCGGCGTGTGGTTGTGGGAATGGGAATGGTTGGTCCCGGTGAAGCGCACTTGCCTGCGAGACAGATCCAATTGGCGTCGCAGTCATTTTCGGTATCGCAGGGGTCGCCTGGAAGGAGGAGTGTTAGCAGCTGGAAGAAGGGAAGTTCATGGAGGGACATACCCAAGCAATGTCCTGGCCAGACGCAGCCTGGAGGTGCCGTGTTTGTGGGACGAGCGGTGGTCTTGCGCGTGGTGGTCGGCTTGACTGGGCCCCCGGGGTTTGCGCACTCGTAGTTGCGGCAGACGAGGTCGCCATCACAGTCTCGGTTTGTCTCGCAGTCGTCGCCTGTTTGATGTCAGTACCTCTACCACGAGAAATGTTCTAGAGAATGCTGGGCCATACCAAGGCAGTGACCAGTCCAGCGACACTTCCACTGTCCGCCATCGATGTCCGCGCGGGGAATCAGCCTTGCGAGGGTGGTGGACCCCAAGGCAAGGCTGGCCAACAGGTACGAGGACTTCATGTTGGGCGAACGGTCGGTGGTTCGGAACTGACGAGCAGACTGAAGATGGGGATTATCCGGATCTTCCATCCTTATATAACCTGTCACCCCATCGAAGCCACTTCCCTTCTGTTCCCATAGGCAGCATTCGGTTGCGTATTCCGGGCAGACCACGCGTCCTTCGTGCCAAGAGGTAGTCGAGACGGGAGAGTGTTGTATATTGCTCGTCGGCTGTCGTCTTGTTCTATCACCCGGTTGGCGGATCCATCGTTGTAGACCGGACATCTTTGTTTAGCCAGCGGGGCATGGCATCGAGGATAGGTATTGATGGTCTGGCCACTTTGGGACGACGTCGTTGATGTGCCGGTTCGGAAGGGAATCCGGGGTGCAGATTGGAGGCACGGCAGAGAATGCGACGAAAGAGAGATGGCGGCTGATGTCCTTGTCTTGGCAGGCACCGGCGAAAGATTGGTTCCGAGGATGCTTTTCGGCAGTCGGCAAGCGATGGTGAACTGGCAGAGTAGGATATCCACAATTGCAACTTAGATGGTGCTCTATCTTTGACACACCTGTTTCAGCGGGGGTACTGATAGGGATGTAACTGGTCGCTAACAAGACCTGCTCACTGTCACAATATCATCTCCCCTTTGCCTTCTATAAGCCTTCAAATCGACATCACACTTCCACTCGTCAAGGCTGGAATCAGCTTCGCCTCAAGAACAAAAAATAATCCGACGTGGTTAGATTTGGCCTTCTTGGTAGCCCACCGCCTTTGGAATTTCTATGTGCCACAGCTAACACCGAAACAGACCCGAAGTCATCGCCAAACGCACCTAATTCCAGAGCAGAGCTCCCATCTACAAGCCCAGCTCCAACCCCTTGCCTCCTTTCGCTCAGAGCTTACTCTCCCTGTTTAAGAGTTCAAGCACGGAGTTGGGAAAGGGCTGTGCGTCTAGTACCTGGCATGGAGGACCAGACAGCGGACGGGCATACATCTGGCGAACAGTCGTCCATTGTGGCACCGTGACGCCGGAATAGGGCTCGGTAATTCGAAGTGAACGGCCCGTTTGGAGACACGGAAACACAAGCGTAAATTTGCCTTGCGCGCTGTGCTGGGTGTGACATCACTATCCAAGCAAACACCTGTGGAATGGTTCATGCCGTGCTACCTGGATGAAACTGTTTCAGGAACAAGAAGATGGGGTGCGGTCCTTTGTTCAGACAAAGAGGCAACCTCGGATTTGCGATATCACCAACACTTCCAAGTCTGGAGGTATTTCTGGGCTTTCTAGCTCGAACAACAAACTCTTGGTTTTAAGAATTGAACAACTTGTTCGTTCTTCTTGTCCATTACTGACACGTTAACAACAAAGAACTTCTCACAACCCCAGCATCATGTTCCTTCCAACTCCTGCTTCCCTCCTCATCTCCCCTAACATGCCACCAAATCTCCCACCCCTCAATTTTACACCAGTTTGGCACAACCAAGAGACGGGAAAGCATCGTGAACTCGCGGACTCGGTCACCTCCTTTGTGCAAGTCCTTACCAGCTACAAAGTCACACCAATGGCCACAGTGGGACATCTCAACGGTCCTGCGTAACGAGTCCATGTGATTAGGTGTTCCCCCAGTTCAGCCTGTAAACAGAGCACAAGACACCATTGTGATGTCGAGGTTGGTTGTTCATGTCACCACATATACGATACAAACGGTCAGCAGTGCCACCGTCACTCACTGCTTGCTGCAGGGCCAACGAAGCCAGTTCGGCATCTCGAGATGAAAGAACGGGGGAGCAAAGGGGTTCGTACGTAGTAGGACAAACCCGCGTATCTTTCCAGTATAGCAGCAGGATAAAGACTGACGCCGGGTAGTTTAAGGTCCGGCTCGCCCCTTCACCAGACCTTTTCCTTCCACGTCTCTCGCTTCCTCACCAGTCTCTCCTGAGTCCAGTCTAGTCCTGGTTTTAGCTGAACCCCAGACACTCGTTCACCCTCAGTCAGTCTTCGAGACATTGCACCCAATCCATATCAGCTCATCTTGATCCCAGCCCAAGTCACTCATGTTATCCCCCCACAACCACCTCGCGACATGGCTCCTCTCCATGCTCGCTAGCACCCTCTTTGGGCGGGTAGCAACAGCCGAAACCATCGTCATCAAAGCGGACGGGCTCGTCTTTGGTCCGGAGATCATCACGGCCAACAAGGGCGACACCCTCGAGTTCCACTTTTTGCCTGAGAACAACTCGGTGGTGAAGGGCTACTTTGGCCATCCGTGCGAGCCCGCGACGGCGGATATTGAGGAACGGTTTTTCTCGGGGTTTTTGCCGGCGAAGAGTCATGAGGAGAATGTATGTTTTTTTCCTTCCTTTTCCATGTCTTCCTGTCTTTCTCTTCTCACTTAGCCTTTTTCCTTTCTCTTCCCTCCCAACCTTCTTCCTTTCCCTCTCTTCTCCTCATGCTTTACCCCATCCATCATCCATCATCCCCTCTTCTCCCACACCTCCCACCCCATCCCTCCCTCTCAACCAAACTAACATCCCCAGCCCTCAATCTTCCGCGTAACCATCGGCTCCACCGCCCCCTTCCCCTTCTACTGCTCCACCCCCTCCCACTGCTCCAAAGGCATGATCGGCATCGTCAACGGCTCGCCCGACCAACTCGCCCAATACAAAGACCAAGCAGCGCGGGAAGCCGCCGCGCAACCGGGCGGCGATTTTCCCTTTGAGAAAATGAACCCGTCTGATCCGTCCAAGGCTTTTGGTGGGGAGGTGGTGAAGAATCCTGATTATGCTGCTTGGTATGGTGGTGATGGGACGACGAGCGCACAGGGGCCGCAGGGGAGTGATGGTTATGGACAAGGTGCTCCGCCGCCGCCGCCGCCTCCGCCTCCGGGATCACCTGCTGCTGCTACTGCTACTGCTACGACGGTAACGACGACTGGGAGTGCTGAGACTACGACTGGGGCGGTGGGAGGCGTGACGGGGACGGTGGTGACTAGTACGGGAACGTCGACTTCTACGGTGACGAGCGAGAGTGGAGTGCCGGATGCTTCGAGTCAGCCGCCGCCTGCTGCTAATGGGGCGGTGGTTGTTGGTGGTGGTAGTGGGATCTTTGGGTTAGTAGTGGCTGGTTTGATTGCTTTGGTCCTTTGAGGTTACCTTGTTGGGGGGGATGAGAGTAATGCAATTGGAATAAGGTAGAGCGGTGTTGGGTTTAATGTTGGAAAAGTGTATGGGAAGATCAGACACATTTACTGCTAAACTGATGAATGAGAACCGGTGGAATGAAAGCTTTTGACATTAAAAGGTGTGACGAAAATGTTCGTGAGAGGTTTTAGAAAGTGGTGGTGGAAAAAACAACGGTCCGCGTCAACACAAAGTCCTATGACCGTTTTGAGCCGAGACCAAAAAAACAAAAAAGAACAGATGCAGCACCCGATAATCCTCGATCCACCCAGGGGTCGAACCTGGAACCCCCTGATTCGTAGTCAGACGCTCTGCCATTGAAATGCGCACATTGTGAAATTAAAGATTGGGTGTGCGTAGTCGGGCACAAACGTTTTTGCTTGCTCTAAAGCGGGAAAGTGCGCACATTGTAAACTTGAAGATTGGGTGTGTATAATCGAGTGCAAACGTTCGTACCCGCTTTTAAGCGGGAAAGCACGTACATTGTAAAGGTTGAATATTGGGTGTGCGTGGTCGGGCACAAACGTTTATGCTCGCTCTCGAGCGGGAAGTGCGCACAGTGTGTTTTCATCTTTTATTATAGAGGCATGTTCCTCCTCCTATCCGAAATTCATACGCTGGTCAACGTTCGGCTTATTACTCATTTAATTTTGGAATCACTCAAGGTGGAGCATTGGTATCTGAATTAAAGTCAAGGCAACATCAACACACAATAAAGTCAAGGATCACAAGCATCACAATATTAAGTCAGTATCACAAGGGGAACATCACCATAAAACATCAAAAGGGTCGCACGACAACAAGTCAGCATTATCTATCAATTGCCTACTCGACGCAACAGTATCTCGACTACCTAAAATTCGTCCTGATTCATGTACGAGTTGAAGTCAAGGCGTACAGTCGTCATGTCGAAGGCGTCAGCATTTGCCGTGTCCGCCATGTCGGTGTCCGCCGACTCAACAGCAGCGCTAGCCGTGACAACAGGGCCAGCCTGGACAGTTTGGCCAGCCGGGACAACAGCGCCAGCCTGGACAGTTTGGCCAGCCGGGACAACAGCGCCAGCCTGGACAGACTCGGTCGAGGCAACTGCAACATTGGCTGAGACCGGAGCATCATCCAGGTCCATGGCGTTGCTGTCAGAAGCGCCAGCGCCATTCGACGGACGATTCACCAGCCGGTTGCCCATGCCAGTGAAGACCTCGGATGCCCTCAAGCGCTCCAAGTTCGTCCGGGCGTCACCCAGCGTCCTAGTCAGAGGGTCATAATGCGTGTCACCATGGCGATGGTTGTCTTTGACCTGGAGAGCCATCGCTTTGGTGATGGGAAAGCCATGCGGGGGTTCCATGCGCAGCTCAACTGCAAGATCAGGCCAGACCGTCTTGGTGCGGACAGGAGGGAGTCCAGAGCGGTGCTTGATGAGAAACTTCCAGTCCTCATGGCGCCTGTCTGCAGGAGATGTCTTCCTGTTCTTGCAGGCATCATAAAAGTGCTTCAGTGTATTGCACACTGGGCAACCGGGAATGTCTCCGTTGGGCGAAGCATAACCACAGTCACGAAGCTCGTGAGTGTCGGCATCCTCACGCGCATGGAGCTTGCAGTGAGGGCAGCTCACAGGGCCGGGCTGTGGCTCTGGAAGAGCAGGGTTCTCTTTGCGCACTGGCAAGCCCAAAACAAACGCACGCCCCGCCCTGGACTTGCGCTTCTCGGGAGGAAGAAGACCCGTGTGACAATACTGCCTAGCAGAGGGGTCATTGGCGACCGCAGCACCGACTGCCGCCACTTGCTGAAGCACCTGGGATGGATGGCCGACAGTAAGCTAAGAGCCGTCCATAAGCGGCATCGAGAAGTTTGAAGGATTGGCGCTATTGGCCAAAAAGCTTTGCAACTGGTGCGTGCCAGTTAGGTGGGTCATGGGAGGTGGCGCAACCGCCCTGCTCGGAGGCTGCTGTTTGCCATCCCGCTTTGGAATGAGCAACGACAACATGCTGTCCGGCAGGCCAGTGGCAGCAAGCGCCTTGTAAGGCTTGCTAGGCTGGCTCTTTCCAACACCCTGAGGTGCCTTTGACGGGTGCTGGGCCTGCTTGGTGTGGCGTTGACCATGCCCGTCGTTGTGGCCGCCATGACCGCCGCGACCGCCACGAGCGTTGTTGTTCTTGCCGCGCTGGTTGCGGCGCTTGCGGCTGTTGTTGTTGTTGTTGTTGTTGTTGTGACCGCTTGGGCCGCTTCCGCCGCGTCCGCCACGATCGTTGTTGTCGCCATCACCACTGCCTCCACAGAAGTGACTGGTACCTCTAGAGTTGAAGTTGCCAGCGTTGGAGCCGCCGTTACCATCGTCGCCAGCAGCAGCAGCAGACATTGTGGTGGTTGAGGGGGTGCTTGTTTTTCTTTCTTTTGGCTGTGGGTGTGGTGTGGTTGGGTGGAAAAGGAGGAAGAAGGAGGGGCAGGAAATGGGCTGGACGGGAAAAGGTCTCTGGGAAAAAAAAAAAGCCAATCTGAAAACAGAGTGAATATTCGTCCGATGTTTTGATGTACCAAGGTACCTCTATCGGACACCGGCCTCGCTCAGCCGAATCAGTCGAAGAAGGAAGGTGCGGATGGGTTATGAAACGCAAAACCCTAAAGCTCCCACATTGCGTAGAATAACTTTGCATGTCAGCTCGTAGAGACGCATTCTCCCATACTCATTCTCAGCTTGCGCAATTCCTTGAGGTCTGGTGGTTATACAATGTCTCCGAACACAGTTGAAAAGAGAGATGCAGCGGGTACGCCCTCCCGGCCAAAGGGCACGGGACGCAAGCGCTCCGCCAGTCCCGGGAGTCAGGATGAAGTAAGTCTTCCCAAGGCAGCCAGGCCAGGCGTGTGACCTATGACCGCTAACGCACAGTCTTCAGTGGGCCAGCAGATCGAAACGGCGCCGTTTAAGTGATGCCGAGGATCGGTCCGCTTCCACTTGGGGAACGCCGCCGAGTTACCAGCATCCTCTCTACGTGACACCCATGTCCTATGTTCCCAGTGGCCCCTCGAGCCATCAGGTGCCGTGCACCAGTCCGCTTATTGATCTCAGTAACGCGGCCCGGTTGTACCATCAAGGTATCAGGGAGGCTTCCAATGCCCTGGAGACCGTGACCGCTGCCCCGAAGGAGTCTCTACAACATGATGATGTCTTCTCGTCGCCTATTCCGGTAGACAGCAGCCCTCAACAAAATGTGCCGTCGTCCAATCGTGCACCTTCCTCCATGGTGTTGGACGAACAGCCTAGCGATGCGGCTTTGATCAAGTCTTCAGATGGCGAACAGCCCCCAAACCCGGGCCAAGGCGAACATGTGCAGCCGCCGTCGCTGGCTGTTCCGCATCTTGATGTTGACATTCAGCCGCAAAAGAATGCGGCCAAGAAAAGGCCCGTATTCCCCGGCCATTCAGCACCTTTGCTGTCATTGAGCCAGATGTTTCAGCCGTCTAGCGACGAAGAATGCGAGTGACAGCGTTTTGTTGGCGTTGATATAGCATCCGTCTATGACAGCATTCAGCTCTCACTGACAAGCAGTACCTAGTCATGGCATGGTTGTGACTCAACTGCAGTCCAAGCAGGACATCTATGCCGTCGTGAATGCAATTCCAACGCCATATAACACCTATGATAGCACCAATATGCCGTGAACTGCTTACATGTAGCCTTCCCGCAAGTCCACCTTTGTTTATCGTATGCCCAATGTGCCAAGTGATGTGTTTCGTCCGATGTCATGATAAAAGCAGAGTTTGTAAAACAAATTTCATTTCCTCCACACAACAACCCCTCCGTTTGATTCTAACAACATCGCGCAACTCTACAGCCAGTATGTCCCAGGTCTCCCGAAGCTCTACGTCCTGGTTCCTAACTCTTTTTACTATCAGCGCAGATTCCATTGACCATGGCAGAACAAGCCGGGGCGCCGCATGAGTCCCAAAGATCAGGCTGTTGCATCCCGCAACCTTCAGCAAACTAAGCATAAGGCTGAGATCAAGCGGCTGCCACTAGAAGGGGGCTCACTGGAAGAACAAGCCGCCTCTGAAGTCTGCTTCAAGGATAATGATCCAAATTACCTCGAACTCAAGGGTCGTGGCAAAGGTCGGACTTGATGATGAGAGCCTCAAGGGTCTACAACGCGCAATTCTGGATCGGGCGCGCAGGGCTGGTGGCGTGGCAATCAATATTTGGGTTCAAATCAATGAAGAGACGCCCATAAGTAGCCAAAGAGTCGCCAACGCCGACGTCTGAGGTATCCGTGATGCATACAGCATTCAAGCACAGGATGCGCGACACAGGGGCATCAAGGCCCAAGCAGATGTCAACTTCGATAGTAGATTGCGAATAAACAATTATACAATGTCTTATGTTCGTACGGCGGGTCGATGTAATCATAATTTGTATAAGCGTTGCAACATAGGAAGTTTGCCGACTCAATGTGAGTGCAAAAGTTTGCACCCGGTTTGTCGCTACTCTATACTATAGTTTGCATCAACGTTGCAATGTGGGAAGTTTCCCGACTCAATCCGGGTGCAAACTTTTGCACTCGGTGTTGCCGTCCAATTAAAGTTGCGGCTTGTATGTGTAAGTGATAGTGCAGGCTAAAAAATACCGACGTTTAGTGGACATGTACTAACAAGCCATTATTAGCGCAGCATCGACTACGTATGTGACCTGTTCGGCCTTGACAGCGACGCTCTTCCCCTACTACACCGGCAAAGGCGGCCAAACAAAGCGATCCCGACTGTCGCGTCAACACCAAGAAGATCCAAGCTGAACGCGTCGTATAATGTTTCTTCCCGCGTCCAGTTATTATGCAATGTCTTGGGACCGGAGCTTGGCCTGTAGGCCCAGCGACTGCTTTTGACTTTCTTCGTTGCCTGATGGCCCCGTGGCTAGCTACATGTCGGGTGTTGATAGAAAGCAACAAGGTCGTTATCAGCCTGGAAGGTGGTGCCCGGTAACCTTTTATAATATCTTTCTATTCTTGCGTTGTTCTTTGCCGACTCTGAATGTACATCTCTTCACCTGTAAATGACAAGTGTAGCCAAAACTCAATGCACTGCTGACTGCCCGCGTTCGGTATAATGTGCGACACCGCAATTCATACACGATGCAAGTGCTGAGTAGGAAGTGCGTTACCGCTGTATGCAAAGTTTGCATACGGAGAAGGCGGGTTTTGAAATTGCAAGCAAACGTTCATTTTATATTGGGAATAACGGGTGCAAAACTTTGCATACGCTAAACGGCACAGACATAACAGCCGGGTTTCAATTGGAGGCAAACGCTCATTTTGTACTGGGGGTAACGGGTGCAAAACTTTGCACCCGCTAAATAGTGCAGACTAGGCGGGTTTCAAAGTGGGAGGCAAACCTCCATTTTGTACTTGGAGTAACGGGTGCAAACTTTGCCCGCGTGCTGGGTGCAGCGAAAGTGCAGCCCTCATTAGGAAGTTCATCGTTCCTTCCTCCGTGGTGGTCCTTCCCGGCCACTGTCGTGAACTTGCACCATGGTCATTTGAAGTTTCTTCGCCCGCTTCAGTTCCTTGTTCACGAAGCCCAGCTCTTCACATTCAATTGCACACTCGTCTCACCGCCACCATGTCATCGGACTACGCTGCAAGGCTCCAAGAAATCTGCTCGCTGGTTCCCGAGGAGTCGGATGGCAACGATACTTGGGACTACGTCCGACATCAATTGGCCGATCTTACAACAGATCTCGACCATGCAATCCGTCAGGAAGCCGAGCGGAAGCAATTCCTCGCCGAACAACAGAATGCCCTTGACGAAAAACAGCGAGAGCTTACCGCAAAGGAGCAGGCTCTCCAGGAGAAGGAGCGGGCTGTCCAGGAGAAGGAGGAGACTCTCCAAGAGAGGGAACAGACTCTCCAGAGGGACCAGACTCTCCAGGAGAGGGAGTGGGCTGTCCAGACAAGGGAGCAGAATGCGCAAACAAAAGAGCATGATCTCCATCGAAGAGAGCAGGCTGTCAAGGACAAGGAGCACCAGTTGGAGCTGCATGCAAAGCTTGACTTGATCCTTGAAAAGATTGAGAACAATGCCACAGGAGAACAAGTGCAGAGCCTCGCCACCCAAGAGCAGGTCAAGGCTGTTTCAACGGCCTTGGACACTATCGGGACCCAAGTGGAGGCAATCCCGGGCCAACTGGCTCAGATACCAAAGGACAGCGCTACCAAAAAGCAGGTCGAAGATCTTTCCAGCAGCCTGAACACGATCTCGACGCAAGTGCAGGCAATCCCAGGCGTTTCGGAAACGGTCAAGGCAATCTCAGGCCAACTCGAGCAACTCGGGTCTGTTTCCGACAGCCTACAGAACGTCGTGCAATTCATGGATGGCGTGTTGCACATGTTGCGTACACTCTCGGGCCAACTCGGTCAGATATGGAACGATAGCTCTACCAATAGGCTCGTCCGGTCTGCTACCAAGGGCATTAGCACTCTTTGGACCAAATTGGAAGCCATGTCATCTGCCATGGATATAGAGTATCGACAGAATCGGAACCGCTCGGAAACACTTGACTTGGTCTCAAGCCAGCTCAGTCAGATATACAATGAGAAGGCTACCAAACATCAGGTCGACTCTGCTTCAAACAGCCTGGTGGCCATATCGAATCATCTCGATCGCGTCTCAGCCAAGCTTGACACTATGTCGAACGACGGCGCTACCAAGAAGCTTGTTGAGTCTGTCTTGGCCAAGGTCGGCGAACCGGCGTCCAAAAGACACGTGACTAACGTTTACCGAGCCCTTGATCATGATCTCAAAGCCATGCAAACAGGCCACGACATCAGATTGTCTGATATTGAGTTCGAGCTGCAGAATGTGTGGGCTTGGGTTGAGAACCTCAGTGATGGCGAAACCAACTCCCTAGCTGTTGTTCTGAAAGTTCTGGAAGAAGTAAGGACAAACAAGTGCTGGGAAGAAACCACCTACCAAGCCCTTGCTCGTTTGGAAGCACAAACCCAAAAGGCTGAGTGGTTGGATCAACAGCTCAATGACCTCAGGACCACAAATCTTGAAATGACAAATCAGATCCAAGACCAGTGTGCTAGACTGAACAAACTCAACGAGGAAAACAGTCGTTCGCAGGAATTACTGGCCACCAGACGTTCCTGCACACGTCGGCTTGTCCCCCCCAAGAACAATCGTCGATGGGTACAGTGCGTCGATGATTTTTTGGACAAGCTCGACAGATTCGTCCTCGCAGACACACAAGAAATAGAGGGTCCCCTCGATGCCGTCTTCCATCAGTTCTGTTTGGTCATGCCCGATTCAGATGTTCGTGCCTTGAACAAACTGGACGTCTTCAACATTGAGGCACCAGTGGACCGCTGGTACTGTTTCAAGCGGGTCCTTCACTCCTGGCCTACTACCGATGCTATCTCATACGATGGGAAATGTGATATGCATGATCAATGCTTGCAAGTCAAACGTGTTCACCAAGGCCTTGGCCACGCTCTGGTGTTTCGCTGATGTAGTGTACCTTTAGTTAGAAATAATTGTTTCTCTTCAATGCGTTTCCATGTGAATAGGTGATAATGCACTTTGAAATCATGTTTCCTCCTTTCCTTCCACTTGCATTCTTCCAAAGGAACTTTTGTAGTGTCTGGCGACATTTCTCTGTGCCTTTTACAGATCTTGTTTGCTTCGGAACTGCACGAATAGCAGCCCGGGCGTAAAGAAATGTACTGCGGTTAGGACTTGCGAGCTTAGCCTGACAGCGGCCCGGAGACCGGAATGACACTAGAGGTAACGTAGAGGTATGGTGGCGGTTGGCAATCCGGTAGGTATGGATTTTTTTTT
>HF970595.1:187838-201667 GCA_000604205.2 Neurospora africana FGSC 1740
CCTCTATATTATAGGGCATTCAACATTAGATGTCAAATCAATATTAGAAGTCGAGGATGTACCTCCTAAACATTGGATGTCTTAAAACGCATTTTTCCGCTATAGTACGAATCCAGCTCCCTTGGTTCGTAGCAAGATGTCATTTCCGAAGTGCATCGAATCGAGAAGGTGTCGCTTTCCAAACCGAGACAAGCGAGCAATCGGACGAGACAGACAAAAGACGAACTGACCAGGGAATGACGACGCCGGCCAGTGCCACCGGCAACGACTAGCCGCCATTGACCAATCGCATCCCAAAGAAAACTTTTTAGTAGGGGAAAAAGGCGGGGGTGGCTGCTGCCGTCCGCACGTGAAAGACAGGCCTCCATGTTGTGCACCCCTCGCATTGCGTGATTGAACCCCGGAGGCTCTGAGATCTGTTGGTTCGCGGGGGAAAGGCCTTGCGATTTCTGACAACCTTCATTTGGTAATAACAAAATGGCCCTCCCGCATTCCTCTGTGGCCCGTTAGGTGATAAGCAAGGGCGGACATGGACTGTCAAGGACCGTTAAGGACTGTCAAGTGTGGGGCCAAGCTGTTACAACTGCGGGCTGCAACCCAACAGCGTGGGTGTGCACGCACTGCAGTTTGCGCTCAGACGCATCGAGACGAACTCAACCACATCAAACCAGGGGCACCCACACCAATTGATGTTCTCGACGTCGGCCCAATTTCCAGAATCCTGCTTTGTTGGTTCGTCTATGCATCGAGTATGCTGAAATCTTCCGATGTGTGGCTGCTGACCCGTCGCAGCATCGATTGCTTGGAATATTCGACGAAAGACGGCATCGCCAATCCCATTCGATGACACCGGTGAAACCGTAATGTCGGTCGCTGTTCCCACTCCGGAAGCTCCAAGTTTTGGACAAGGACGCTATCATCAAAAGATAACCCGTACTAACTCCGGCCTCAAGTCCACCATTCAGATGGCCTGCCGATCCTGATAACACTCCCCTCGGGCTCCACCCGGCTAGAACCGGTATCACGCTTTGCCCAGAAGCAACGAAGTCTCTTGCCTCTCCAGAGTCACATCTCCGACACAGCGACGCACTACAGTAGGTACACTATACAACTGAGTCAATACCCCCAGAACCCTCTCACAATTTATCTTGCTTGCTGATCTTATACCTTCGCACACTAGAAGCACTCCAGCCACGTTTCTCGATTCCACTTGTCCTGCACAATCTCTGCCCCGGCCGAAACCTTAAAGACGCACGCAAGCACTTGAAGGGTCCAACTCCAGCGCGCGGTCCTCGCCGTCTCTTCGCTACAGCTCCAGACGAAAGCTTTCAATTCCCTCCCGTCCCATCTATTATTTCGACCGAACACGAGGGAGAGAAGCGCCAAGACCACAAAACCGCAACCGCCAGACGACGGCCTCCCAACCCTCGGCCTAGCGAAACGAGACATATATACATAAAGCAACATGGCGGCGCGAGAAAGTACGCCGCCGGCGCCAGCGAGTCCCGGCTCCTCCGCTGCCGGAACGCCACCCGGAAGCGCAAGAAAAACCGACTTTGTCAAGGAACAGTCCGCCGTCGATGACGATGCGGCCTCCTTCGCTGAGCAGAACGCCGGCCCTGAGCTCAAGCGCAGGCTCAAGTCTCGCCATTTGCAAATGATTGCCATTGGTACGTGACCCGGGGTGCAATTTCTTCGGTAAAAGACCAAATGACTGACGGACAGCACAGGTGGTACTATTGGTACTGGTCTCTTCATCGGTTCCGGCAGCGCCCTCGCCAAGTCGGGCCCCGCCGGTGTCCTCATCGCCTACTGCTTCATCGCCTCCATCGTTTACAGCATCATGATGTCCCTCGGCGAAATGGCCACCTACATCCCCGTGACCGGCGGTTTCACCACGTACGCGGCTCGCTTCGTTGACGGCTCTCTCGGTTTCTCCCTGTCGTGGATCTACTGGTTCTCTTGGGCCATCACCTTTGCGCTCGAGCTGGTCGCTACTGGTCTGATCATTCAATACTGGGACGACAACCTGTCCATTGGTATCTTCATCGCCATCTTCTGGGTCGTCATCTTCATCATCAACATGTTTCCCGTTTCCTTTTACGGCGAGGCCGAGTTTTGGCTGTCCTCCGTCAAGGTCATTACCGTCATCGGCTTCCTGATCTTCGGCATTTGCATCAACGCCGGCGCCGGTCAGCAGGGCTACATTGGCTTCAAGTACTGGCACGAACCGGGTGCTTTTGCTCCTTACATTATTGAAGCTGGCCGCCCCGTCTCCAAGTTTGTCGGTTTCTGGTCCGTCTTGATCCAGGCCGGCTTCTCCTTCCAGGGCACCGAGCTTGTCGGCATCGCTGCTGGCGAGACCGAAGATCCGCGCCGCAACGTCCCCCGTGCCATCCGCATGACCTTCTACCGTATCTTCCTCTTCTTCATCATGACCGTCTTCTTCATCGGCATCCTCATCCCCTACGATAACCCGAACCTGAACAATAGCGGCTACACCGCGGCTGCCTCGCCCCTCGTCATTGCGGCCCAGCTCGCCGGTGTCAAGGTCCTACCCGACATCATTAACGCTGTTTTGCTTACTGTCGTCCTCTCTGCCGCTAACTCCAACGTCTACTCGGGCTCTCGCGTCCTCGTCTCCCTCGCCAACGACGGCATGGCCCCCAAGTGGTTCAAGATCACCACCAAAGCCGGTGTCCCTTGGGTTGCCGTCATTTTCACCTCCGCGTTCGGTTTCCTCGGCTTCCTCAACCTCTCTGCAAACGGCGGCGAGGCCTTCAACTGGCTTCTTAACATTTCGGGCGTCGCGGGCTTCATCGCCTGGTCCGGCATTCTCATCGCCCATCTCCGCTTTATGAAGGGTCTCGAGGCGCACAACATTCCCCGCGCCAAGCTGCCCTATCGCGCCTCTTTCGCCCCTTACTACGCCTACTACGCCCTATTCTTCTGCGTCCTCATCACCCTGACGCAAGGCTTCACGTCGTTCATGCCCTGGAGCACCGAAGACTTCTTTGTGGCGTACATCTCGCTAATCATCTTTGCTGTCATGTACCTGGGCCACAAGCTCTTCACATTCATTTTCCACGGCGCCGCAGCGTGTAAGCCGGTCGCCGCCAAGGATATGGATGTTACTACTGGATCTTTGGATCTGGATGTTGAGATTCCCGATGAGGTCGAGGAGCCTACGAGTATCTGGAAGAAGATTGGAACGGGTATCATGGGTTAAGGGAGGTTTGTGATGATGTGATACGGTATAATGGAAGGATTGATGTACATTACGGGTTATGAACGATGGATGAGTGGAAAAGGAAATGAGGGAACGGGTTGGGAAGGGGCATTTGTACATAATTTCTTTTTCCACAAGCGTTTTTTGTTGGATTTTTGTTTTTGGATGGATGTATACCTAGTTAATCACCCAAAAAAGAAGGCGGCGGTGTTATAGATTAATACCCGGTGCAGCTTAGATGAAAAACATCAGTAATTGACTACATGATTCCAAAGCCCATGTGTGTAATCTTGTAATTTATTGACGAGTACCTCATCTATGTCTGGATAGCATAGTTTTTCGGTTTACTTGAAACAAGCACGGCATAAACTCGAACTACAACTTGGGAGTCTGGATGCGCTCTCTGGATGGACCTAGAGGTAGACTCCAGCCGCTCACTGCACCTTCCTCCTCTGCCTCTCCTCCATTGCTTCATCAGCAACCTTGATCCTCCCCAGGATCCTCCTAGCCATGTCAACAGCCATAATGCTGGCTGTTTGTCTCACTGTCAGCATCTCTCCGATCATGATCCTCAACAGTGAAAGGGAAGGGTAAACTTACGAACCAAAAACCACGGCCCAAAGAACTGCAAAACCATCGTCCTCTTCACCTCCACACTATATACCTCGGGATCCCAATACCCCACATCATAAATACACACCAACGTAGTCAACGCCGTCTCTAAGGCGTACACCAAAAATAACAACTCGTCCCGTCCCGTGGTGCCCTTCCTTTTCACTGCCAGCAGAAAGAATCCGTAGAGCACGACGGGTAAGGTGAAGCCGAATTCGAGATACAGAAATAAACCGATCCAGGAGTCGTGCGAGCCTGGGACGGAGGTGGAGGGGGACCATTGGACTATGGGGTCGTTGTACTGGGCGATGTAGTCGGCGCGGATCAGGTGGAAGATGTAAAGGGGGGAGGAGGGGGAGGAGGACCAGGAGGATGGGTAGAAGTGGAGGGCATCGATGACTGGGGGAGGTTAGTAACGGGAAGAGGGATTCGGGGGTTTGGCAGATGCACAATGTAATTCCTGGCCGGGACGTTAGAGGGAACGTACAAAGAATGATGGGAATCGACAACGCGAACCACGCCAGCCAGACGTAGTTCAGGCGGGATTCGTTGTAGACAGCCATGTCGCTCGTTGATCGGACGTCCTTGACCTGTTTTGTCTTGACGAATGGACGGTGGTAGTTGTGAGGAGACAGAAAGTGAGGTGCGTCAGAAAGATTGTTGACCCCAGATTCCCCAAATTGCAGGCCGGGGAAAGCTGACAGTGATGCCCAATCGGTTGGCGTAAACGGCCAAGCTACCCCTGACCCCTGCAGACTAGGGGAGTGCATACCGAGGTGAACAAGGGCGCGAAATTCCACCACAGCCTAGAGATACGCTTCCGAGATGTCATTCCGCTGGTCTTTCACACCCATCAAGCATCAAGCATCAGGAACTAAGAAACATTACATTATCGTATCGACATCTACCACATCAGTCCGCCCTCTTCCCAGGCTGATATCCCCAACCATTACCCACGCCCACCCCGTATCCCAACGGCGTTGCTCCTCCCAAACTCCTCCCCTTCAACCTCTTGGGCAACACGCTCCCAAAGAACCAGACACTACTCACACACACACCCGCTCCAAATGATACTAGGGCGTAGAAAACGGTGCTAGCGTAGATGTGTCCTCCCATGCCCTGCCACTCCACCTTTCCTTCCACTCTCGGCAGTTCTGGTGTCGGGAACCATCTAACCGAGAACTGCAGCGGTAGGGGGTCTCCAATCACCAGTCTCCTCGTAGAACTTCCCTCCATGTGTGTCAGGGGAGAGGTAGAGTACGCCGTAGCGCTATCCAACACCCCTGAATCCTTCTTGTGCAAATGATGTTTCGGTGTGGAATGCAACAGCACATTCATGTGCGTCGAGATGTGCATATGGCTGAGTTGCAGGGTCCCGGCGAGCGCAAAGACTAGCGGGACGTATTCGGTGACATGTGGCTTCTCGCCTACGATCTCGACTTGCGGGGGAGGGCGCGCGGGAAGGCGGCAGGCTAGGGGAGCGTCGGAGTGGATGTAGAATTCGAGCAGGTGGAAGAAGGGGTCGTCGATCATGGGGATGGTGCAGTTCTGTTCCGTCTCGATGCCGTAGTTGAATTCGAGGGGGGCTTTGGTTTCTTCGCAGATGGGGAAGGGGATCCATTGGATTTCGTGGGCGGGAGTTTCAATGTGTTCGCCAGTTTCTCTGTGGCATTGGGGAACGGTTAGCAGAGGTTCTGTGTCCAAGACAAGGGGGTTGGGACAAGAACAGGGGAGATGGAAGGGGAAGTCCGTGAGTAGGAGGGATGCGACAGAACCGGGACAATGGTTGGGACAATGTCAGGACAGGACGAAAGGGGCGTAGAGCTTACGAGCTGCGGTTCATGCATTCAACACGAATGGGGGCGCCATAGTGATAGGACGGTAACTCGTGAGGAGCAATCTCAGCTGCGGCGACGTTGGAAGCCAGAGAAGCGATGGCGGCGAGTGAGACAAGCCACTGACGGCGCGACCGCGAATTGGGGGTCGACAACAACATTACTAGAAGTTATACACTAAAAGGGATCATAAGGAATATGGTGCGCCAGGCAATTGTAAAATGATTGGAAGCCGGGGTGGGCGACCCTGCGCTCCGGTCTGTCCGTGAGAATCGTGATGGTTGCGGTTTGGATGGATGCTTTCAGTTTCGGTGTTGCAAGCGCCAGGAGTTGGTTGGACCTCAAGGTGCCATGCACGACAACCGAAATTCTGGCATATGCATATAGGAGTCGCTATTAGTCCTGACGGTAAACACATAGTCTTACTCTGCCCGATAAGGCTGATAGAAAGAAGGTCTCCGAGGCACGTGACAACACCACCAGTTCCCGTCGTTTCCAATTGTTCCCTTGTCGTTCGTCAACGCCTATCGTCCATCGGCATCGGCGATTTCTCAGCTTTCCGCTTCTCGTTATCCAACTTGTCGGAATCATCCCGGCCGTGTTTGCTCCGACACTGGGAAGCATATAGAAGCTGCGGTCCACAGTGTCCGGTATTTTCTCAACCAAATTCCTTCGGGACGCGAGCTGGATGATGTCCAGTGTGTCTCGTCAGCTTGGATTGTTGTCGTTGTGAGAATCCATGGTGTTTTGTTCATACATCCTTCAGTGAACTAAGCAGCAGCTACAATACCACAATGGCCGAGCCAACCGCATCACATGCTCATAATAAGGTCCTCCATCTCGTTGTCCCTGTCACGGACAGAGCGGCTTGATGCGGCAATCGGCACAAACTCATGGCTCAAGACCAATGATCAGCAGTCACCTCCTTCTTTCGGCGGGACGGGAACAAAAACGATTCGACCACTCGGATTCGGGACGGTAGCACCCGCTGCAATCCCCATCCGCCATCGGCTCTCGGCATTCGACCTCCTCATTCCCAGTGACTCTTCCTCAACCATTGACTTAAAGCCCAGCTATCCGCAACACCAACGTCAACACAAATCGACCTTGACTGTCCCTGATTGAGTTGGAATCCTCCAAGGCCAGCAACATCCCACGCCCGAGCTTCAGTTACTTCCACCTCAACAATGGGCAAATTCCACACCACCCTCCCCGCCTCTCTGCTCCCCTGGATCCTCTCGCAACCCGTCTTCTTCGTCTCCACCGCTCCCCTCTCCCCGCAAGGCCACATCAACGTCTCCCCCAAGGGCACCTTTCCCAACATCAACTCCTTCGGCTACATCCCCTCCCATGAGTCCGAACCAACTAAGCCAGCCCAATTCTGGTACCTCGACCTCTCCGGGTCCGGATCCGAAACGATTTCCCACCTTTACGAACCGGAAAATGGGCGGATTACAGTCATGTTTTGCGAGTTTGGTAAAGCGGCACCGAGGATTGTGAGATTGTTTGGACGGGGAAAGGTGTTGGAGAACGGGACTAGGGAGTTTCAAGAGTGGACGAAGAAGGAAGGAGTGGAGGTTATCCCGGGCGCCAGAAGCGTCGTGGTGGTGGAGGTAGAGTTGGTGGGCGATAGTTGTGGGTTTGGGGTGCCGGTGATGGAGTTTAGGGAGAGGAGGGAAGTGTTGAATGATCTTTGGCGGAAGAAGATGGAGAGGGTTGAGAAGGGGATGAGTAAGGAGAATATGGAGAGGTAGGTTTCCATCAAGGTCAACTGGTTCAGGGGGTTGATGCTGACAAAAGACAGGTACTGGGCGTACAAGAACGCTTGGAGCTTGGATGGATTACCGGGTATGGAGGTGGCGAGGAAGACGGGTGAGAAGGAGGGGATTGCACCGATTGAGAAGATGGTTGGGCCGATGGCGAGTAACTTGCCGTATGCTCGAAGGCAGTGGTACAGTTCTCCAGGCATTTGGGCGGTGATATTGCAAGTCCTCTTGACAGCAATTGTCGTCCTGGCAGGCGAAAGACTATTGGGCTTCAGATAACGGCGTTCACACAGGAGACGTCTGCTTAGTGCTCGTGGCCCGATAGCATAGAGGCAGGCTTCATCATTTGTCTGTTTGGATACAGCGAACAGCGTTTCTCTATCATTCGCACGGCCCATGGAAATCCGAAGCTAATTTCTCAGGTACTGTCCTTCGTTTTGTCGCAAGCCCTGTTTCTCCTAGGAGTCCAGACCAATCTCCGTCTGCATCTTCAACCCCAAAACTCCTTCCCAAGTCATCTACCAAGGCACCTGTTCTCCCGCATAGTTAAAGAACTTGCCATTATCGTCCTCCTTCAACCCCTGCAACACCTTCAACTGTCCACCCACACTCTCCTCCGGGCTCAACACCGCTCCGTCACCACCCATATCCGTCTTCACCCACCCGGGACACATCATGATGACCACGGCGCCCTTCAACCCGGCCTTTCTGAGGTCAGCCGCCAGATGGGCACTCAGCATGTTCAACGCCGCCTTGCTGATCGAGTATCCGGGAGCCCGTCTCTCCTCGCCGTCCAGAGTCTTCTGCACACTGCCCAGCGTGGAGCTCATGTTCTGCACCCTCACGTTCTCGCTGAGCAGGCCCTGCTGGAGCAAGAACTCGATCAACTTTGCGGGACCGAGGACGTTGGTCTTGATGGTCTCCAGCAAGTCATCGGGGGCCAGCTGCAGCGACGAGTTCTGGGCGGAGAGGGCGATGCCGGCGTTGTTGATAACGTAGTCGATCTTGGTTTCACCTAGAGTGGAGCGGGCGGTCTTGGCAAAGTCCCGGATGGAGGCGAGGGAGGAGGTGTCGCATTCGAGGATGTGGGTTTTCTCGCTGGCGAGGGATTTCAGGGAGGAGTGGTCCTTGGACAGGTCACGGACGAGAGCCAGAACGGTGTTGTCCGGGGACTGGGTGAGCTGGCGGATGAACTCGAGGCCGATGCCGCGGTTGGAGCCGGTGATGACGTAGGTGGGCATTTTGTGTGGTGATGGTTGAGTTTAAGGTTATAATTGGCAAAAGAGGGAGCGAACTTAAACCGGGAGAAACAGAGGCTTCGGACCTTCTTATACCTCGAAGCATAGTGTCGTGGTTTATAAGCAAAAGGACCCACGACCGGAGACCGGCAAGATGGGCCGGATCTACGGAGCTAGGAGTTGCTTATCGCCGCTTACATAAAGCGGTCCGTGCCAGCCCGGCACCAGCTATGGTTCTGTTCCAGTGATACATACTTGGCTGAATAATGCTTGTTGTGATAGAATCTAGAATGATCCATGCTTTGGCTTCTATGTTCGAGTTGTTGTTGTATGTACAGAGAAAAGTTGATTAAAGAGTGTACTTGTTTCCCCCACGCGCCTCAATGCAGTTGTTTTCCAGTGCCAGTGCCAGTATCCCGTCCTTGCCGTCCCCGGACTCCTTCCCAACCTCCATCTGGCCCGCCTCCCACTCCACTCTCACCCCCACTCCTATTCCCTAACTCCGTCTTCTCCGTATCCCCATCTCACTCCCTCCCCTCCACAACTCTCCCGGGCCATTCCTTTCATCTCCGGACTCCAGTCTGCCACCTGTTAGCCCATGCACTCTTCCCGAGCATTCCTCTCCAGGCAAACTCACCAAATCAACGACTTAGTACTTCCAGGGGCAAGTAGCCTTGTAGGCCTTGATGCCACCCTCGGGGCTCCAGCAGCCACCGGTGCCGCTCACAATACCGCTGTCAGAGCAGTCGTAGGTGGAGTAGACGGTGAGCTGGCACCTGGGGTCGAAGAACTCGACGTCGATGGACTGGTAGACGGCGCCGGCGTAGAAGGGGCGGCAGTGGTTGCTCTCCGTGTTGGCGGGGAACTCGATGGCGGGGTACTTGATCTTGTCAAGGGGGCACTGGCGCTCCAAGCCGAAGTTGACCTTGCCCATGACCTCGGTGTACTGGTTGCTGGTGGGGGCGGCGGTGACGGAGGTGACGGCCGCGGCGGCGAGGAGAGAGATGGTGGCGAGGAACTGCATTTTGGCGGTGGTTTGGTTGTTTGGTAAAGGAGTGTGGTGAAGTTGGTTTGGTTGTTGTTGTGATGATGAGGAGGGAAGAAGACGGACAGAGAAGAGGAAGGATGGACGTTCTTATAGATCTTCGTGATCGTCAAAGATTGGCAGATTCTCGATGCATCTTGGCTTGTGTACCCCAGGTCTCAACACTCCTTTCGTCTTCTAGACCACCACCATTTACATTTCGTATCTCGACGGGCCATTCCGCTTACACTGTCGATCGTCGTTGAGGCTCAAAGCGATTGTTCCTATTTTGGCCCCTGTGAACATCCGGAGGATCTGGAAATTTGACGTGTGGGGTTAATGCTTGTTTCGCTTGGGTAGTGATAGGCATGAGCTACAATCGCTAGAATCGCTAGAAGGCACAAGCGAACAAATGGCTCGAATGCATTGACCATTTGCCGCTGTGATGGATATAGCTTCTCGGAGTATCTTGGGGTGGTGCAATTACCTCCTGTGCACACCGCGTACACCGCCAGCTAAGTTGGCAAAAGGGGTGTCAACAACCGCCAAGACAGCAACCATGGATGCAAAATTGGCAATCCCGTAGGAAGGAAGGAAATCGACACCCGAGGAATGACATGATCATGAACGCTCGCTAAAATGAGGGGATGCTATAACAAGAAGGCTAGCAAATGACTGGTATCTCGAAAAAGTTAATAGATCTTGGTGATGGAAAACCGTGGCCGCTGATTTTCCGACCCACGCTTCGGGCTTAATGTCGCTGTTGTCTTTATCGTCGTCTTTCCCGGCATCGTCCTGGTGTCAATCGATTGTGTCCCCGTAGTAGTCGACGCATTCGAATCCTTCCTCCCCGCCACACCCCCTCTCAACACATCTCCCAACCTGACAAACTCCTTTCCTTCTACCGCATCCACCCATTGTTCGATTCTCTTCAGGTAGAAGCCTTGTGCGCACTTTGCTACCGCGCCCAAGAAGTCAACCTTGAGCGCTGCCTCTTCGACTTCAGCATCCCACCCGTGACCCATCAACTGGCTCATCCTGGCGCTGTACAACCTCCTCAGCTGCGTCTGTTCGTATTCCATCAAGTGTATCCAATACAGCTCCGTCTTGCCCTCGTTGTCCGGGATATCCTCTACCCCGTCGCCATTCTGTCCTTCTGAGTCCTCCTCGTCACTGAACACGTCGGCATACCGGCTCCGGTGTGGCTCCTCTTCGCGCTCAACACCGCCTCGCAAAAACTCGGGGAATTGTGTGGATACCCACCGCGGCATGGCTGACACGCACTCCCAGTCCACGACACCCGTGATCCGGCCATTGTCGTCGACGAGGATGTTATCGAGCGATAGGGAGTCGCCGTGCCAGAGGACTGTGCGCTCTGGTGGGTGGACAAGCTGTGGGAAGAGTTTATGTAGGAGACGGGTTAACTTGCGGGCGACGCGAGTGACTCCCTCTGCGTACTCCCTTTTCTCGCGGTCTGTATCGTCGTCGGGGGGTTGCCGTGGCGGTTGAGACAAAGCAGCGCTATGCTCCTTTATGATGACGTTGAGGTAGGACCGAAGCCAGTCGTGGCTTGATTGGAACGGCCCTCTCGACACCGGATAATGCCAACGGTCCCCCGTAAAGAACACCGGGGAGACCATGGGCCCCGGCTCCGGCATCATCAGGTCCACATAGTCGCTCTCCCCCCTGGAAGTAGCTCCCAGCGTGCCTACCCCCCTGAACCCCGATTCTGTCATGTTTCCGCACCTCGACAGCTGCGCTTGGAACTCGGCCATCCTCCCCACCAAGCTCTCCTTCTGCCGCATGTTCATCTTCCTCCACCGCAAATGCGCCGGCTTGCCTTCCAACAGCTCCATCAATATCCACTCAAAGCCAATCTCGTTGTCACTCGTATCGTCGTACGCCACCACGACGGGAACAGGAATGTCGGTTTTGCGCCGGACGAGCTGGAGCGTGGCAACCTCGCCGCGGGTCTTGTTGTGTGGGTCGACGGGGAGGATGACGCGCATGAGGTAGCGGCCGTGGACGGGGGAGTGGATGTGGTAGAGCTTGTTGTAGGTGCCGGAGGAGTGGAAGGTAACGACGCATTGCGAGGGGGAGGTTATTCCGAGGTGCCGGCGGGCGACTTGGGCGATGGCGTCGATGTCGGGTTGCCGGGCCCAGCGGGGCTCGATGTCGAGACCGGCGGAATCCCAGAAGAGGCCGGAGCGGCTTGTGTCTCGGACCGTGTCTCGGACTGTGTCTCGGACTGACGTTGGCGTTGGTCTTGTGGTCGCACTGGAGACGACGGACGACTTTGCGCTCCCTGTGCGGAGGGTTATGAATTGCGGCTGCACCATCTGTGGCGGCATCCTGCCGAAGTGATACCAGCCGTACCCGTAGTCGGCATCGGTGTAGGTGGTGGTTGCGGTGCAGGTGTAGGTTCGGGCCTCACATGCTGAATGGTGTTGTTTTGTCGAAGAGGACGGCAGAGCAAGACGGCGAACTTGGTAGCGCATTCGCCCAGCCATGGTCGGGTACTATTGCGGAGCCTGAAAAGAGGAGGATATGTACTGATTGGTGGACTGGCGTTACTCTGCAGGTGCTGCTGAAGGCGGGGATTTTGTCGGATTTCCAGGTTGATGTCAACTCTGAATTGTCATGATGGTGACCATGCCTGTCCATGTCCTTCATCGTCTTGATATATGGCTTCACCCTGACTCGGGAATCCAGAGGCTGGGGAAAATCCCGGGGCAGATCAACTTTTGGCACATGAGGCGTGGAGCATGTCCCTCATTCGGCGCTCTCCGTCATCAAATGGGCCCTGAGGGGATTTGTCGATAGCCTCCTGCAAGTCAAGGACCTGCCAGCCTGCCACGTTGAAGACAGTGAGCGACAAAGAGGGCAGTCGGACCACTGGAGGTCTATAATGGGAAGTATTGACGGCATCGCCATGGGATAGGTGGAGGTTGTATCCAATGACAACATGCTCCATCAGGAATGTAAACAAGAAAAGTAAAAGTCTGTCGTCGAGATGGAAGACAGCCATCCCATGTCGCCGAGTCTTTAGGTTCGGCCCGCAGCGGCTGGGGACGGGGTTTGAGGCGATGAATGTCTCATTCGGATGAACAAGCAAGAGAAACACTGACGTCAATCAGTCACGAAGGTCGCCGTTAGCATATGCAGCGCACTTTATAGCGGGGGCCTTCTGTAAGTGCCCCTCCCAGGCCCCGCACGGGGAACCGCTCCGAGCATAGCCGGCGAATCTCTTCCCGTCACTTAGAGGTAACAAATACCCGCGGCTCCGGGCTATTCATTACAATATGTCTACCAATAGCTGTGTATTCAACTCCCCGCCTGCAGGGCCCCGGTCCTCTACTACTATATTCCCTACAAGTACGGCCTCAATACTCCCTCCCCTCCATCGGCCCGCGTATCCCCACCGTCGGCCCCCGAGTTCAAGCCCCGGTGCAATTGGACGAGTATTCGGCCGTGGTCGACTGGGTGCGGGGCGAAGGAGGCAAGATAAGGGGAGTACATCCTGAAAAAAGTGTTGGGTGGAGGGGATTCGGCAGGCGGGAATATGAGGGCGGCTATTTGTTTGAGGAGGTCGAGGATGGACGGAGGACGAAAGCTACTGGCGGGCCGTAGGTGTTGTTGTATCCGGAGGCGAGACTGCCGTTCAACGGCATCTTTAGCTTTGTCAGCAACTAGCTGCCGCGCTTTGAAGGTCAGTCGTCTGCCACCCTTCTAACCTATTGTGCTGCCAGACATCTCCCCCCAAGACCGCTACATCTCCCCCGGTATGCAATCCGTCGAGGACCTCCGTGGTCAACCGCCCGCTGCCGTATTACGACCCCTTGCGAGACGTCGGCTGTGAATACGCAAACAAGCTGTCACAGGCGTCACTACGACAACCTCACCCATGGCTGGCTTCAGATGACGGCGTGGTCGGAAGCGGCAGAGCAGGCTGTAAAGCAGTAATATACATACACCCAATGCTTCCGGGTTGTTTCGTCCCGCCTCTCCACCTTGCTACCGACCTGTACATCTCCAGCGTAGCATTGGAGCTGTTAGTGCGCGGTACGGTTCTTTAGCAGATTACGATCTAATGCTGGTTTGTTTATTAGCTTGGTACTCCTAGTA
>HF970595.1:226463-240173 GCA_000604205.2 Neurospora africana FGSC 1740
GGACAAAACCGCGGAAGGGAGCCAGGCCAGAACCAGCGGCGACCATGATCAGCGGGGTTTTGTCGGCGTCGACGGGCAGGTGGAAGGCCTTGTGCGAAGGACGAACAGACACATTCAGCTTGTCACCCTGTTCGAGGGAAGCGAGGTACGAAGTCGCCACGCCGAGGTGTTTCTTATCGGGGTTGGACAAAGACGGGGTTTCGAGGATGGAGTAGGTCAGCGTCACATGGGTCGGGTTCCAAAGCGGAGACGAGGAGATGGAGTACTGGCGCACGCGCATGGGCGGGAGCAAAGAGAGGAAGGAGGAGAAGGGGAGCGGGATGGACGGGAATTGCTCGAGCAGATCGAGGATGGAGACGCGGCGGGAGGTGATTTTCTCGGTATATTCGGGTCCCGCCAACTGGCGGAGCGTGGCCTTGGTTTCGGCGTCGTCGTTACAGGCTTCGGCGAGAGCGAGGATGTTCTTCTTGGTGGCCGGCTGGGAGAGCTCGACGTAGGCGCCTAGGACGTCGTACACGGGTACGGGCACGCCGGTGGGCAAGGTGGTGGTCTGCCGGGACGCCTCGATGGTAATGTTGGTGTCCCACGCCAGCTGGAAGCGGCGCATGACGCGATTGACTGTCTCCTTGGGGTTAATGGGCAGGACGGCGAGGTAGTCGCCTGAGCGGTAGGCGCCCGAGTCGCTGGAGAGCTGGATCTCGATGTGGCGCTTGGGAGGAGCACCGGCGGCGGTGATGGTCTTGGCGTCGATGACCACGGCTTCCTGGACGTCTTGTCTCAAAGTGGAAGAGCGAGGCTTGGAGAAGTTGACGGTGATGCCGGATTGGAACAAGGCCTCGGTGTCATCAGAGTTCTTGCTGACTTCGTACTTTTCTTCCATAGCCGGCCAGAACACCTCGTCCTCCCACTGCTCGAAATCGGTAAACATCTCGCCCTTGGCGGCGTCGGCCAGACCCAAAGAGCAGATACGATCACCGCCACGCTCGGAGACTGTGTTGTCCACGAGCTTGGGAATGCGATGGAAGGTCTGCGCCCAATCGTGATGACCACAGCCGAAAACAGCGTACTGAACACCCTCAAGTTCGTTGCCAGTCAAGCTCTCGAGCCAGCCGACGAACAAAGCAGCATTATCAGGAGGCTGGCCCTCGTAGGAGGCAGTGATGAAGATGACGGGCCTGTCCTTGGGCAAGTTCTGGTTCGCCGCATCCAAAGAGTCGAGAACAGTAGCCGTGAACCCGTGCGCCTCAGCATCGGAAGCAAGGCGCTGAGCAAAAGTCTCGCAAGTACCCGTGTTGGAACCATAATAAATGCTAATCGGCTTGCCCTCCCCGCTCTTCTTGGGCTTTCCAGACCCGTGTCCCTGGAAGGTAGGCTTGGGAGCGACAAGCTCACCCTTCAGACGGCGCTCCAGATCCAGAGCGTTCATGCCATCGCGCAGCATGGCGCGCATGTAGAAGCCCTTGGGCTTGGTGGTCAAGGTCTGCTTGTACTGCAGCGTATAGTTGGGGTCCTCAGGCATGAAGTTGAAGTTCTGCAGGCAAATAGCCATGACCAGCAAAGCCTCCTGCCAGGCAAACGGACGACCGATGCACGCGCGCATGCCGTTGCCAAAGGGCTTCCAGAAGTCGGGGAACTCCTTGTTGAGACGCTCAAAGTTCTCGTCCAGCATGCGCTCGGGCATGAAGTCGTTGGCGGTATCACCGAAGACGGCCGGGTCGAGGTGGGACTTGGCGAAGAGCAAGGCGAAGGGTTGGCCCTTGGGGATCTCGTACTTGCCGCCGATGATGGTATCCTCCTTGGCCTCGACACCGATCATGGGAATGGTCGGGGACAGACGGAGGGTCTCGCGCAGGACGGCGGCGATGTAATGCAGCTTGTTCATGTGCTCAAGCTTGACGGGGCCCTTGCCGCACACGTCGTCGACTTCCTTCTGCGCCTTGCGGTAGGTTTCCGGGTGCTTGAGCAGCTGGTAGAAGGCGAAGCTCAGCATGCCCGAGGTGGTTTCGTGGCCGGCGATCAAAAATGTGATGAGGTTGTCGATGATGCTGTCGTCGCTGAGCTTGCCGCCCGTCTTGGGGTCGACGCCGTCCAGCATGGCCGTCAGCAGATCCTTGCGCTCCGAGGGGTGTTCCTTTCGGGACTTGAGCACGCCCTCGGCGGTTTCGCGGAGGACCTTGATGTCCTCGTGGAACTTGCGGTCGACCTTGCTGTACATGAAGCCCGGCAGCGGCGGGCGGCGGGAGCGGGTGCCCGACTCGACCAGGAAGCTGGCCATGGCGTCGACAAAGGGGTGCATGTCGTCGTGGTAGTACGAGTTGAAGCGGTAGTCCATGGAGCACAGGGCGATGGTGTCGAGGGTCAGGCGGGTGAAGTCGTCGGTGACCTTGATGGCCTGGCGGGGGCCGTGGCGGGCCCACTTGAGGGCGAGCTGGCTGGCGATCTCGTGCATCTCGGGGAACATGTTCTGGATGGCCATGGGGCCGAAGGCGGGCATGAGGATGCGGTGGGCGATGCCCCAGTTGGGCTCGTCGTTGCGGGCGGTGAAGAGGCCATCGTGGATGCCGTGGCGGATTTCGTGGAGGGAGGAGTTGACGGTCTTTTGGAAGCGCTTTTCGTCGCAGAGTTCGTGGATGAGAGCTTGGGAGGTCTGTTTTTGTTTAGCTGTGTGTGCATATTGTGAGAATGAATGTAACGAGACGTACCACAAAGACGGTGTTTCTGCCGGGGAAGTTGAGACGGAAGATTTCGCCTGTTGCTGATTAGCTGCTTTCTCAAAAGCTTATATGACAACAGTGGTTGTTACTCACCATACTCGTCGGCAAAGTTGACCATGGACCCAAGTGGGAACTCGGTGTCAATGTCAAAGGAGTTGCCCACCAGGGGCAGCCCGGGAGGACCGGGGATGGGGACTGTTTCCGGTTTTGTTTCGTCTGAAGACATGATGGAGATGTGTCTTGTAGGTGGATAGTATTTCACACGCCTGGTGCGAATTGAAGAAGGTGGGGGGCTTGAAGGAATAAGTAGTACAATTAGGATTCACGAGAATTATGGGGCCTTTTTTTTTGGGTTGGTGAGCCTCGGTGAAACAAAAAGAGGCTATTAAGTAAAGGTTGTGAATGGGTGGTGGTGTGTAGAGAGATACTCGGATACTGACTGTGTCTTTTTAGATGGTGGGATGGATCAAAGTCTTTATACGAAGATCATTGAACATCACCGCATTGCGACCTACCCTTGTCCTCGTGTCAAGTCAAGAGTGGACTGGTTTCGTTGCGTGGTATCATTGCAGAACACTACATAATCCACCCCCGACCTCCAGTTGCCTCGGTTGTCTCCGAAGCTGGTCTGTCAATGGCATTGGCGCGGTCATTGCGCATTGTTGGGTCCGACCGACCGACCGACATGTTTTGGATCGGAGAATTCGCTTTGTTGGGTTAGGTTTTGGACCCCGTTTTTTTGGGGGTTATTGAAGCCATTCCCGTCTTGTCCAGGGGTAAATGTGGCCAATGCACACCAGAGATTACTACGGTGGGATGAACACGCTACGTAGGATAAGGACCGATAAGAAGAACAACCTCGGTACGATTTCGATCCACAAATGCAGGGAATTCCCACCAATTCTCAGCTATGCCATCATCCCGAAACGGGGAAAGTGAAGGACAGGGATGAGGGATCTCGGCGGCGAGAGCGGCAAGGCGGGACTGTCACCAAGTGTCCGTCGATAGTTCGAGAAAAGAGGTCATTGGTTGCTGTTATACACTGAAACAACGGGCGGTGTTCCCGCAGCGTCCCCGTAAGGCAATTCTGGGCGCTGCATGGATGAATCGTGGAACATCAAAACGGCCAAAAGTCCGGTCAAGGCTGTCAAACAAGGCAACCATTTGAGTACATAGCTCTCGTCACCGGTCACCACAGCAGTTTGCCTTTCTGTGACTTGGTTCGTCCCGCCTGCTCGGTCACCTCGGTAGGTTAAAGATGAGTATGGCGGTGTCTGTTGTTGTTCACCGACGGTATTAGTATCGTGTCATCGTGTTTGGCGATAATGGCCATATTGAAGTCGGGACGGAATTCTGGATTGCGACCGGACTTCTTATTCACTCTCCGCTGCCGGTGCTCTTTCTTCCCGATTCTCCGACCTGAACCTTGATGGCTCCGTGTGTTTTGTTTCCCGATAACGGTCTCGATTACAGTGCACTGCCAAGACTTTATCGCTTATCATGTTCCTGACCGCTTTGTTCATGTCTCACATTGAGCCCTAACCCCCTGAAAACGGCTTGATGCCATCACTACCTTCCACGAGGACAATGAATGAAGGCACTCGATCTTGTTTGTCCATTTCCGGCTGTATACGGTTACACAACAAAGCGCCCCGAATCCAATCCATATGCAGCACACTTGTTTGAGCCTTGTTTGCGCCCAACCCTTTCATTTTGAACCAACTGATGCCAAAAGTTCACCGTCCTCTCATCCGTCTTTCACCGACCAACATTCTCACCAACGCAGACCTTTGATGACCAGACCATCGCATCATCATGGTGCCGGAATTCCATAAAGCCTCCCCAAGAGGCACCCTTGGAAACAATCCACCCAACCTTCATCAGTCAAGAACACCAAAATGACCAGCCCTGGTGAAATCCATGATCTTTCGACTTGGGACAATGTCGCTCCTCGCACATACACCGGTCGGGCCATCTGCTTCCCATTTGATGACGAGGCTCGAAAAAACCAGTCGGAGAGTGCCCAAACTCTCTTGGAATATCTCCGCAGCAATCTCGATGTTCTAATAAAAAAGCGACCTGACTTTGCCGGAAAACTCCAGCTCGGAGCGAACTTGACACCCAATCACAAGGACGGGAACGTCTACCTCCTCATGTCATCCAACTTTCGCATCTATCTGAGGCCCAAGTACCCGAAGGAGCTCCAGTCCCTTTACGGAAAAGTCACTGCCAGAAACGGCACCGAGAGTGTAAAGGCAAAGGGGATCAAATTCGACGAGAAGTTCATTGACTATGACACCCTGAAGCGTTCCAAGTTTCCCGTGAAACCCTTCATCAGCCAGGACTTGACCACCGATTTGAGTCTCGGGGAAGGAAAGCCACCGATCCCGGTTGTGGAGGTCGAAGTCATCTTTCTTAACGGCGGCTTCTTCTTCAACCTGCTCATCCACCACACCTACTTCGACGGCAAGGCGTACCACAAGTTTCTAGAATGCTTCGCCGCCTGCACTCGCGGAGACAAGTTTCCAAACTATCCCACCAATCCCATGGTCAAGCTCCCTTACGAGCAGGAACAGTCTCTAGTCAAAAAGAAGTTCGAGGACATCCTCGCCTTGTGTCCCGAGTTCCAGACCTGGCCAAACAACGACTTCAAAGGTCCAACCCAGCCCATCCAGCCCGACATCCCCAACAGCAATCGCCCGAAGTCCTTCAAAAACGACAGCAAGATCTTCATCTTCAACTTTTCCAAGCTCAAGACCCTCAGCATCGAGCTCGCCCAACTCCTCCCCAGCACAACGGACACCCCTCCGCCATCAGCCTACACAACCCTCTGCGCCCTCCTCTGGGCGCACACCCTCGTCGCCCGCGAAACCTTCCTCAGCAACTCTTCCGACCCCAGCGAACTCGCCCTACACACCCATTTCTCGCACCACCCTCCCTTCTTCTCCACCCCCGTCGACTGGTCCAGCACACGACTTGTCCAAAAATATCCCTCCCTTCAGGAACATCAAGGTTCCCAGGCTTACTTTGGCAACACCGTCACCTGGGTCATCACCACTCTTCCCCCGGGCGACACCTCCCTCCTTTACGACATCGCCTCGGGGAACAAGACCTCGCTCGCTCACGTCGCTAGCGCCATCAGCCTGTCTATCTTACAGGTTGACCCCTCCTTTCTTTACGCGCGCGAAGCCCTGTTTGAGAAAGTCCCTGATATGCGATTGCTCGGGTTGCCATGGGATAGTCGGATGCCGGCGGAGTGGGGGATGAATAGCTGGGCGGATTTCGGGGCCGATGTGGAGTGGGTGTTGCCTGGTGTTGCGAGTACTTCCTGTCCGGAAAAGGGGACGACGGCGCTGGCGGATGCGCAGAGACGGGTGCAGAAGGAAGTGGGAGGGTCCGGGGGATTGATATTGCCGGCACGGAGGGCGAGGTCGCGGGAGTGGGAGTGTCAGGTTAGTTTGCCGGAGGGGGCGATGAGGGCGCTGGAGGCGGATGAGGTTTTTGGGAGGTATTGGGAGGGGGTTGTTGGTGATGGCAAGTAATATACCGAGGGGAGTTGGATTACTGGAGGCGCACTGGTATTATGGGGACATGGAAGGAAAGGGTATTGGACTCACTTCACGGGAATGGAAGACGCAAAGGAAGGACTGTCGAATTTAGATTGATCCTCAAGAAACTCCTTCAGTTTATTGTGCCGGCTTTTAGCAAGGGAAGGCGCAAAGGTTGGATGGAACATTATCGCAGATATCACGCAGAAGAGCACAATGGAAGCGCCCAGAGAAAATTAGTTGGTTATTGTTAGATTACCTGTCACATCATTTCAAGAATTGTTATTGCTTTTTACTCTATACAGTACTGTCCCATTATTTTCGTTGCAGTGGAGATCCCTCGTATTACAGTATTTCTGGTGACACGACATCCCGTGGCGCTCCTGCCACATCACTACCCCTGAAGATAACGGGCTGGAAGCGGATAAGGGCATGCATCGATGTTCCCGACTCCGACGGCAGTCTGAGGCTTCATTGCTCTTTCCTTCTTCTTGTGGCTTTTGTTCCCTTGAAAAGTTTGCGCAAACTTGGACTTTGACTTCAGCGACTGACATTTGAGATGGATTCGTCGAGATAATCCCACCAGCATCGATATTCGCGACCTTTCTTCACGCAACTCTTCCTCACCCGCTCCAGTCACCAGTCACCGCCATGCTGTCCATCCTCGCCCTCTCCATCTGCCTCCCGGCACTGGCCACTGCCACAACCTCCCCCAAACGCGGCCTGATCTTCACCCCCAACAGCAACTGGCCCAAGGATGACCTCGTCTGGATCACCGGTCCCAATAACCTAACCTGGTACCACAACTACCAATCCCTGCCGTCCCCCGAGTCCAACTATGCCGCCCTTTCCCAGAAGCAGATCGAATTCGTGCCGACCATGTGGGGAGGGAACGAGAATGACACGGATTTCTTGGGGAATGTAACGGCTTTGATGGGAGTCGATCTCAACGACGACAAAGGGAAGGACAAGACCAAGAGAGCAAGTGACAATCGCAACATAACCCACGTCATGACGTTCAACAAGCCCGACCAACCCTTTGACGTCGGCGGTAGCGAAATGGAGCCACGGGCAGCAGCCAAGGCATGGATAAACAACATCATACCGCTTCGACGACTGGGAGTCAAGGTCGGACTGCCGCTTGTTAACGACCCACATACAGGACAGAAGAAGCGAGACGAGGAGAAGTCATGGCTGGACATGTTCTTCGCCAACTGTTCTGGGCTTCTGGACAAGCTGGAGGATGCAAAAGAGAAAACGTGTGGATTCGACTTTGTGCCTGTTTATTCTTTTGGGGACTTTGAGCTGTTGAAGGAGAGGGTAGAGATGGCTGAGAACGCGTGAGTCCCCTTCTCATCTCACCTTCCGAGTCGCACCACTAACACCAACGTGACCCAGCTTCCCCGGCCTCGACATCTGGATCACCGAATTCGGTATCCCCTCCGAGACCCTCGAGAATACGCAAAAGTTCTACAACCAATCCATCCCTTACCTCGACAGCAAGGGGAGCGTCACGCGGTATGCCTGGTTCGGCGCCTTTCGAAGTATCGTATCCAACGTCGGACCCAATCAAGCTTTCCTGGATCCATACGGAGAGTTGACGGATATCGGGAGCTGGTATCTTGGTGGGAACGCGACGGGACGACAGGCGCTGCCGAGCGATGATTACAAAGGGGGGGACGATAAGTGCACAAAGGACAAGCCGTGTGGAGGGGATGGGAATGGGGAGGGAACATTGCGGCCGGGCAGGCTGGGTGTTTTCCTGGTCGTCGTCTCCTCGTTTCTTTTGGTATAATTGGCCTTTGGGGAAGTCTGGGTCCCTCCCTGATCCCATCCGGCCATCCGCCCTCCATCTCCCGCCTCCATTACCCTCTATTCTCCACTCCTTCCCACGGCCTACTCAGCACAATCCCTATACCACACCCCCAACTCCGTCAACCCCCCCTCATCCCCCAACAAACTCGCCCACCTCCCCACATTCCCAATCGTCTCCGGCCTCATGGCCCCAAACCACGCATACCGTTCCACCCAATCCAAAGTATCCAAATACTTGCAACTCTCCCTACAAAACCTCTCCACCTCCTCCCTAGGTATCGGATTCGCCTGGTCCCAATTCGTGCACGCAAACTCGGTGATCCACACGGGCTTGTCCGGCCCCAGCTGGTGATGGGTGCTCCAGATATAATCATAAAACGCGCCCAAGTTGGCCCCGCCATACCAATGCAGACAATAAAAGTCCACATCGCTGCCCCTTGCCCTAATAGCCGCCATGAACTCTTGAAGCCACGTCACGCCCTGCGGAGCGGAACTGATCCCGGGGCTACCAGCCCTAACTCCCTGTCTGCGCAACGGCTCGATAACCCGCAGCCATTCCTGCGCCGCTAGTGAAACGGGCATGTTACTCTGATCGGCAAGCTCGGGCTCGTTAAACCCTAGCACCGTAGGCTGTCCGTTACATTGCGCGTCGGGGTAGCACGCGTTCAAGTGCGAGGGGAGTTCATCGATGTAGACGTGGTTCCATTGCATAGGCACGAATTGGAGAGAACAGCCTGGGCCGGTGCCGGGCGTGAGGCGCGGGGACCAGTTGTACAGCCACGAGATGAGGGAGCCGGGCTTGGAGAAGAGGAAGGGCGGGTCGGGGGAGGAGACGGGGAAGGTTAGGCCGCGTTTGGATGTCATTTTTGGGGTGGTGGTTTGGAGGATGGTTGAGAGAGGTTGAGTGAGATCCAGGGGGCTGATGCTGGTTGACGCGGGGTTCCAGTCTGGTTATGGCGGGGGCTGAAGCTAGCGCCTAGTTCTAGATGGTTGACGATGTTTGGCGGATGTTAGTTGCTTGTTGGAATTGGCTTATGAGCGGGTGATAGGATGGAGGAGAAAAAAGGGGTTCGCTCGAATGAATAGAAGTGGATTTGTCTCGATCATAAACTCCATTGTTGATATCCGGGTCCGGATAAGCTGGCAAGGCGTCGCCGATGAGTCGGCCCTGCGGCAACGGCATTGCGGCAGTGCACTGTCAGATAAGATAAGCGCTAAGCTCCTTGGCTTCAGCGGCTGACGGTCCCCTGATGACGTACTTGGGCGGTGCTGGGCAGTGTTCTCCATGGTTAGGGTTGGCTATGGGAAACGAGGACACCGAGGTGGTTTTTGGGATATCATTATCTCCGTCAGATCTAGACCTAGACCATCAAAAAGGCGTTTGATGACCAGGCCATGCTCTTTTTTATGCCCCGACACTTTGAAAGGGCTGTAGCGGTTCTGGTTGTCGATTTATTGCAGAGTGACCAACGACCCCTCAAGCTCAAAGCAGCTCGAATCATGCATGGAGCTTCGAAGCGGGAGAAGGAAGCGAATCAATTTCCAAGAGTAGTTGAGTTCTAAAATGCCAGAGAGGCAATGGAAAAGGGCAAAAGAAAGTCGGAAGTATGCAAGCCATTGGATGCTTGTTCGAGTGGGAAAGGGGAAGTTGGTGTTTTAATGTTTGATGTAGAGATAAAGCGAAAGACTTCTTGTACTCTCCATCCTTCTCAACCAAGTCTTTACCCTGGTCAAGTACCAACCAAACACTGCAATGCGGATAATCTGCATCAAAGCAAGGGATGCACGTGGTTTGCCTCTACCCTATATCCCGCCCTCCTGGAATCCCATCCCGGGAATGGCTTCACATTGTCCAGCCCCCTCTACAACCATTGTTCTCTACCGCATTACCAAATCCAAAGCCCGTGCATGCCCGCCAAACGAAACCTAAGGCAGGTAAATCACTCTCGCTACCTACCAATTCCTTATGATGGAATAGGTAAGTTTGCCAGGCTTCATTCGAGACCACTCATGGAGGGAGGTTTTCTTGCGATTGTCCTCCATCCCTTCCAGGCGTGATCATTTGCCCCTTCATCATCCTTGGACTCGGTCGCCATACAAGAGGCCAGCCGTTTCTGCATTACCTGTCATTTTCTTCCTTCCTTCTTTCCTTCCTTCCTTTTTGCATCATGATCTTCCACTTCCAGACTTGGCCCAGTAATTCCAGTGTATACAGCCACTGCCAACATGGACGCCAAACCCCACCAAACCCGTCCCGTCCCAACTTTCCCGCAAGTCATCCTCGCCCCCTTCAAGTCCACCACATTTGCTCTTTCGGGAGTCGGATTCGATTGGTACACTTGGAATGAGAAGCCTTTCGAGTGTTTGTGAAGAACCGTTTGACTTGCTTATTTGATGTCCGTTCCCGTCAACCCTTCTCGTCCAGCCTTCTTGCCTCGGTACTGACAGCATCGACAGTTCAACGAGTTCTTTTGTCCGACTCGACCAAACACACGGCTACAACGTCACAATAAGGAAGGGGACCAGGTCTTGGGCGTTAGCGAACAAGAGGAAAAGTCCATATCGTTATTCAAAACCCCACAACATAGGTGTATACGAGTCCAGTCGTTTCATCGATCCACCCATCCGTCCATCCAATCCCTCTTCATGATATGACAGGGGCAATGAGACGAAGCCAGAACAACAAATGGTATCTTGGAGACAGAAGAGATAAAAGAAAACATTGTAATGCCATCCCTTCTAGCCATGGCCTTTTGTGTACCTTTTTGTGTACCTAGAACCATCCCCTCTGTCTCCTTGGTCATGACAATGGAAATTTTGTCTACCGCAGTCTTTCGTCACTTTTGTTTACCACGGAAACATGATGAAACCACGACATCTGTCAAGAATCCACCCCGGAAAATTCGTCAAACATCCACCCAAAAAATAATGCAAAAAAACACTTTTTCATAACATCATAAGAGCAAAACCAAGCATCGCTTTTTGTTTCTCAAAACCACAAAGAAACAACCATCCAATAACCGTAATCATCACTCAGGAAATGTGTATTCACGCAAAGAACTGTTATTTAACAAAAAGAAAAACCGTGTATTCTGTGTATCGAGTCGAATCAATATCGAGTCGTTGTTCGTAATAAAAAATAACCATTGTCGTCGTACTGTCGTACAGCAAAACGCTTTGCATCGCCTTTGCGAATACGCTGCGCTCAACTGGAGGCCAGGGATGGTCCCAACATGGGAGATGTTGCTTGCCGTCGTTCTAGACGTTTTCGTTCGTTATGGTTGTCATTGTTGGTCCTTTCGGAGAACAAGGCAATCTAGCCGAACGTGTCTGCTCGAACAACAGACAAGACAACACTCGTTGAGCCATGCCGTCCTTCCACGTACGTAGCCTGAAAACCAGGCCCACACAATGTCATTCCCGGTGGAAGAGGGATCGTGGGTATGTGTAGTACCGTACACTTGCTGCTGTATCCTCGTCCGTGGTAGTGGGTATCGTTACCGGTGTCCAGTCCGTATCCGAGATCCGGAATCAGTAGTCCGTACCCGTAAGCCTTATCCGTCCAATCCTTACAACATCGGCAATGAATCCACCGAAAGCTCCGAGACAGTGCTGAGATTACTCCGGTGCCGCTTATGCACATGCATCGTTGTCGGGTCGTCAATCAGGGAACCACCGGGACCGGTAGTGGGAGCCTTCCTTTTCTGTGCAATGATTTGGTTGAGCGGAGGATCCTTGTTGAAACGCCATGGGCTTGGGGTCACAGAAAAGTAAGGGGAATCAACAGGAAAGGAAGGGGGTAAAAAAAGATGGTCAGGTCCTACCATGGAATTGTTTTTCCTCCTGCGGGCCGGGGTGATGGGGGTTGTGACCGTCTCCAGACTGCCGGTCTTGATACCTCTCAGTGTGCCGTGGTAGTAAGGTCCCGAGAACGAAAGCGATTCCTGGGTGGCCCGGTCGCTGAGGATCAACTGCTGGTTGATTTGGTTGCGCCGGAAAGCTCCGACAGCGTCCGCGTTGTTGGTCAGGTGGTTGAGCAAGGGGTGCATGTCCTGTTTGTCGCTGTCCTTCTTGGTCGGCGAGTTGGCGGCGCTCTCCGGGTCAAAGTCCAGCTCTTCGTCGTCTTCCGAGTCGCTGTTATCGAATCTCAGGAAATCATCAATGTCGAGCTTCGCCTCCTCCTCGTCCACTTCCTCAATGCCCAGCTCGGAGTCGTCACTATCGTCTCCGGCGTAAAAGTCTTCGCCTATGGGGAAGAAGGCCTCGGCAGGACCCCACGGTTGTGTGTTCATAAAGTCGCCAAACGTGTTGGAAGAGACCATGGCGCCCATCATGAGGTAACCGGGGTTGGTCAGCAGGGGAGTGAAGTAGTCGATGTTGGCCGATGGGACATCGGTAATGGCCTCAGCTGCCAAGTCTGCGGCCTGGTGGTCCCTCTTGAAGATCATGATCTTCCGAGAATTGGGATTGAAGACAGCGATCGGCTTGTTAGAATCGGACCCGTCCAGATGGAAACGGCCCACGCGAGGTTTGCCCCGCTGGGACATGGATGGCCTCTCAGCCTCGGACTCTGAAGACACAGGCGCCGACTCGACACGTGCTGCCTGCTTCTTCCGAATAATGGGCTCTGGGTCCTCTTCTTCTGTGGTTTCGCCGTCCGCTGTGACGAGTTAGCTCCGCACAACAAAGTTCGAAAACGAACTCGATTGACTCACTCTCATATCCGTCAAGCTCCGCCTCTTGCGCTTTGGAGAGAGCAGAGTCGGACAGTTCTGGCGTTATGGTCGGAATGGGTACCGTCAGGTTAGGCAAGAGAGGGGCACCCAGCATGTTTTGCGGCATCTGGACCTCATCCTCCGAATCCATAAAGAACTCTTGCGGATTGCTGTCGTAGTCCCAGAAAGACTCGGCCGAGGACGACTCATTGCCACGTTCAATCTCGATACGGAAGGCGGGGTCCAGCTCGTTACGGTCAACAAAGATATCGGGGAACAAGTCGGCATTGGATTCGGTCTCGGTGGTTGTCGAGTCCGAGTCACTGTCGTCGTCAGGAATACCGGCAAAGCGAACGTGACGCTTGACGCTGACCTCGGCCTCGACGGAGGGTTCGGGGACTTGCTCGATGACTGTGCTCTCCTCGTGCTCCGACAGACCGCCCCAGCTCTCATTCTCGTCAGCAGCATTGTCGTCGTCGTCGCCCTCGGGCTCGTCATCGTCCTCCTCTTCGTCGTCGCCGTCTTCGTTCTGTTCGTCTTCTTCTTCGTCCTCCTCTTCGTCCTCCTCGTCGGCATCGTGGTCTTCCTCCTGAGCAATCACTTGGGGCCGAGGGGTGGTGTCCAATGGACGCTTGCGGGAAGCTCGCGTCAAGAGGTGCTCCTCCTCGGCCGCCATGACATTGTGCTCGTCATCTTCGCTCTCGCTGAGGTCCTCGACGGCCGAGTAGCCTTCATCGTCGGAGAGGTCGAGGGAGGAGGAAGAGGTGGAGGAGACGGAAACCCGACGCTTGGTGGCCTTGAGAGGCGTCCGCGGGTTTTTTAGTTTGATGGTTGTCCGGGACATGGCGGGGGACTGGGTGACCGGGGGGGGTTTGTATAGGTGGTGGTGGCTGGTATGATGCAAGCGGCGGGGGAACG
>HF970595.1:241057-253917 GCA_000604205.2 Neurospora africana FGSC 1740
GGCAGCAAAAGCAGCCGAGCAAGGGAAACTTTTTTTTTTCCACTTCGGTTGCACCTCCCATTTGCTCCCGTTGTTCCCTCGCAAGGAATCTTTCACTCTGCTGCTGCCTCTCCTGGAGCCAGTGAGACCGAGTGCTGTAACTGCTGTAACGGCAGGTAACGAACTGTACTGATTGGTTTTGTCTATCCTTTTCCGGTCTCTGATTGGTTCAATTGGGTTCCACTGGTTCCACCAGACCCAGATCGTGGGGCAGCTTCCGTGGATTCAATGTCGTGCGTTCTCCCTCGAACTGGCACTTGTCGCGGCCCGGTTGGTTGGACGATTCCACGCCAGTTCGCCATTTGGCAGCTGTAGGTGGTCGAGATCCATCAACCGAAGTGGAACAGACTAAAATTTCACGAGCAAACTAGCAGACCCCACGTTGTCATCCTCTTTCCGACCGACTTCACCTCTTGTTGATTTCATTGCAAATGGGAGATGGAGAAGAATGCACGTGAACTATCAGAGTCTCAGTCTTGGTATCTGGAGTGGTGACACTGCTCTTTTACATTGGCTGTAAAGTATAAAAGTCTCGGGACGGGAAGAACAAGAACTACTCGTAGTGTACAAGTAGTAGGGACACCTGGAAATTGGGAGAAATGGATATCTGGCACGAGACTTGTGACACGACACCTTTTTTCTTCAAGCTTCCCGAGACAACAAACTGTATTATCGCCGACCAGCGCTATTCTCGGCAGGGGAGGAATTTGAGGCTCCGCGATCCGCGAATTGCGACACACCCTCGAACTCAAGGTTCCCCGCATCCCAAACCAACATTGTCCGTTTGTGTCCAAGATTGCCTGTCTGCCTGCTTGCGTCTTTCCGCAGCATCTTCGGTCGGCTGCCAGCTGGCGGACTTCATGTTACTTTTGCAGCCCGAGGAGAATTGATGGAGGAGGGGCAGAAGGGGGATCGGAGTCCTCCGTGAGATCGAGGCAAAAAAAGAAGCCTTTTTCTTTCTTCGCTTCGGTTGCTGTTCCGCCTTCCAGATATCGCAAGCGGCGAGTCTATCTTTCGGCCCTGTTAGTTCTTTACCGAAAGGAGTCATCCCAGCTCCGACTTGTCCTTCCCACAGCCCTGTTTCAGCCAATACCATGCCCTCCCATAGTTACTCAGCTGTGGAATGCGGAACAAAATCTGACCCTTCTTGATGTTGATTGGTGATGCCAAAAGTATTCTGAGATGGCCTCTCGCCTTTACCATGTCCATGTCGACGACGCTTCTCGTCTCGTCTATCAAACAGACCGAGGCTGGCTCCATCAGTTGAAAGTTTGTAACATCGAAAGATGGTTCCTGGTCATGACTCGAAATCTGCTGGGTAATTTCAGGTCCCGGCAACAGCGCTACAGCAAGGAAAGTGAGGCGTACGGCAGAGGCCAGAAGTGCATGCATGAGACGCCAGCGCAGATTTTCTGGTCCACACTGCATTTGAGGGTCCAGATGGAGGCCCGGCTGTTCCAAGACCAGGTTCCAGTCCTTCAAAGTTATCTACGAACTAATGTCAAATACAAAGTCATCGCCAACCTTAAATCCCATCGCCTTGGATCTGGAAACAGACAATCGCTCCTTGGTCACAAACATGCTGCTCTGCTCCGGATATGACCGACGACCAGTGCGTTCTCACAAAGCTGCACGAACCTTGACGTCCAAATGGAAGGGACAGGGGATCGAGGGTGATGCCATGTGCAAACCGACCAGCACTTCCCTTCACTGTCTACCTAGGGCAGACCTTGGAACCGGAAATCTCATCCTACTTCCTGCCTGTATTGGAAGCACGCAACCAAGCCCCGCTTCTTCGCTTCTGATATCCATCTTCCAGTCTGCACTTCTGGCACGTCTGGCTGCAGGCTTTTTACGCCAGGGACCCAGGCAGACAACAGTCTTTGCCGTTGTCCAGTCTCCACCGTGACGTTGACCCTGTTCGTTGCCCGCTGTGATCGATCCCGGCAATGCCAGTCGATTGGACGATTCCAAAGTTCTCAAGTGGAGTGATATTGTGTAATATGTTCGTCCGGCATCGTTCATACACTCGTGTGCACTACCAACACTTCTTGGTCTGGCAGTCTGGCCAGAGTTGGCGCTGGTTCAGATGTGGTCAGTGCGCTTAATACCCCACACCAGTGACCCCGTATGTACGTAACGGAATGACTTGCAGGCTGGAGTGGCACCGGCAGGCAAGCAGTCCTCCTCTCAGTTATCTTATCGTGGTTGCTACGGAAACGAACTCGCCTTGCTTCTTCCAATTCACCTCTCGTAAACACTTTTCCCAAAGCTGACTGGTTGGACGTCCGGGATGATGACTTGCAGTCAATCGATCACGTCAAACGACCAACAATCGCGACTAAACCCAAGTCAACAACCCCTTCGTCTCCCGAATGCGGCGCAACATCCCTTCCCATTACACAACCTAAACCCGCACATTCCACCGCGGACAACATGGACGCCCAACAAACGTCACACAGCCTTTTCGAGGTTTACCTTCGACTGCGCCCAACCAACACCGTGTCGACCTCTGGCGATCGCTTCCTCGACGTTGATGCCCCAGAACCAGGCGAGAGCGCACCCAAGCACATCACATTGAACCCGCCAGCCGATCGGCGCCGAGCAATCGAAAAGTTCGCTTTCACCCAGGTCTTTGAGGAGGATGCCACACAGCTTGATGTGTTTCACTGTACTGGGGTCGCCGGCCTGGTCGAGGGCGTGCTTGCTCCCTATGGCGATGGAACGGATGCCTTGTTGGCGACGCTGGGAGTGACGGGTTCTGGCAAGGTGAGTCCAGCACAGCGAGACCATAAACGAAGAGACGAGATACTGACAACAGGATATCACTGCAGACACACACCATGCTGGGAACACGCACCCAGCGCGGCCTCACCCAAATGTCCCTCGACCTTATCTACCGTTCGCTCGGCCACCGCGTCCTTGATCCCTCTACATATCCAAACCTCGACCAGTCCCTCAACGCATCCGATCCGTCAGAAGCCAGCATCCTTCCAGCCACGGCCTACCTCGAGTCGGTCTATAGCACAGATCCATCGACATCCTTCCTGCGCGGAAGCGGCAATGGCCGATCGACTCCTTTACAAGTACGACCTTCCGCTTCTTTCTCCTCTCGATTCCCAACCGACAAGCCTATTTGTCGGACCTCTTCTACTTCTTCTGTCGCGCACCAGTTCGGCGCGAGGACACCAGCTGGACCCTTTCAACAAGCCCAGCGGTCGGCCAGTATCCGACTGGTCGTTACCGAGGAACCAGAACAAGAACAAGAAGAGTCCACTGTGTTCTTCACGCCTCCTAGTCGAGCTGGGACCGTAACTCCCACGCAGAAAACGGCAAGCAGGCTTCCGTGCCCAAGTCCGAGTGGACTTGGTAACTCTCCTCTCCAACGAGGTAGTCGACTTCCAACCTACCAACCCCAGCGGGTTGGGACTTCTCCTACTAAGCTACAGCAGCAGCACCTCCGGCCTGTTGCCTCTTCTACACTTCCACGCTTCACAGCTACCTCTTCCCTTCGTTTTGCGACTACCACAGCAGCAACTAGACCCTCTAACCTTGATCAACAGAACGAATCGTCCACTCCACGCCGCTTCCGCCCTTCGGCCCTCCCCCAGAACCCGGACATCAGCCACCTAACCATTCCCTTCGATGCCTCAGCCGAGTACGCCATCGTCATCTCCATGTACGAAGTCTACAACGACCGCATCTTCGATCTCCTTTCTCCACCCGTCAAATCGGCCGCCACCAAAGAATACCGTCGCCGGCCATTGCTGTTCAAACCCACCGAGCTCTCGCCGGACCGAAAAGTGGTAGCGGGACTACGAAAGGTGGTTTGCGGAAGCTTCGATCAGGCATTGATGGTCTTGGAAGCGGGTTTGCAAGAGCGAAGGGTGGCAGGGACGGAGAGTAATACGCAGAGTTCGCGGAGTCACGGCTTTTTCGTGGTGGAAGTGAAAAAGAGGTTTTCGCTTGGTGGGCAGCACACTGGATGGTATGGAGGCGCAGGATGGGCCGGGAATTCGCTGACCATTGTGGATCTTGCGGGCAGTGAGAGGGCCAGAGACGCAAAGACGGTCGGACAGACGTTGGCCGAGGCGGGCAAGATCAACGAGAGCTTGATGTATCTGGGACAGTGTTTGCAGATGCAGGTGGCAGGTGGGAAGGAAAAGGTATGTTTTCGTTAGAAGAGCTTGACGGAAAGGGGTGCTAACGAACCATAGCCGAATCTGGGCTTGATCAGGCGGTGCAAACTGACCGAGCTGCTGTTCACCAACTCTTTCCCCACGGGCAACAACCAGCAGCACCATCGAAACCCTCAGAAAGGCATCATGATCGTCACCGCTGATCCCCACGGCGATTTCAACGCGACCTCTCAAATCCTTCGCTACTCCGCCCTAGCCAAGGAGGTCACCGTTCCTCGCCAGCCGCCCTCGTTCCCTCCCTCCAACTCCTTCTCCAACTCGTTACCTCCCATCGGCAGCCCGAATCATCAATACCTCTCCTTCCAACAGACTCTCGAATCCGCCGCTCTCGAGATATCCAGGCTACAAGAAGACCTCACCTATCTCCGGCACGCCCTCGACTCGGAACGAAGCCTACGCGAACAGGCCGAAGCCCATCTATTGAGCATGGAAGATAAGATGGTTGAACTGGAGCAGGCAATCCGTGAAGATTGTGCGGAAGAGTTCGAGAAGCGTCTGGAACTGGAAGTGAACAGATGGAAGACGATTGTAGATGGGGAGAGGGAGAGGGGGGAAGAGTTCTGGAGGGGAAAATGGGGTGTTTTTGAACGGATGGTTGAGGCCGATGGGGATGTCGACATGGATATGGACGTTGAGAGTCCCAAGAAGCCACAAGGGACGACGACGCTGGTGGAAACGAGAACGGCGGAAACAGCTGCAGAAAACAGAGAGGTCCGACGACGGCTGGAAATCCTTGCCGACGAAAATGAGCGGTTACAGAGGGAGAACGAATCGCTAAAACAGGCTCTGGCGGCTTGTATCGACCCCGCCAAGTCAACCAACAAGTCGCCGAGTCGGAGGTCACCTAGTCGTAGCCGGAGGAAGAAGGCACAGCTGAACTATGCGGAGGATGATGAGGCATTCTTTCAGGAGTTGAAGAGGGATCACAACAAGGAAGAGGACATGGCCATGGATGGGTTTGGGGAGGGGAATGGGACTGGAAGTCCGACCAAGAAAAAGAAGATTAGAAGGTTGGGAGCGAAGAAGTGGGGGCAGGGGCTTGATGATGATGATCCTTTCTAGATGGAATCAGCAGTTGAGCATCATGGTGTTTGGGCCGTCAAAGTAGGATTATGTCGATTCATTGTACGTCAGGAAGCGTGTCAGGTTATGAAGGCAAGGGAAATTCCATGGTACATCTTTTTATACCCCGTTGTTGTTTGTTGACGTCACATAGCATAAGGAAGACAAGAGCCCTTTATCAGTGTTGTTACCGTCAGGGACGTTCGTTAGCAGTTCATGTTCTTGCCTGGCCTTTCTAGCATTGCCTACGCTCTTCCGTCTTTGGCTTCAACCCGGGTAGAGGTAGCGGGCGAGGCCTACGACGGGGTACTAATAGGGGCATCCCGCCGTTCGTCAAGGCAATCTAACTACCTCAAATCCCTTACGCTTGCCCAAAACATGGCATCCTCCGAATGTTATCCTCTGGGGACAGGGCCTCGTCATTGCGGCTTCTGTCATCATCCATGTAGGGAGTGCGAAGGCCTGTATATGTATAAAGGACGACTTGTGATCGTTCCGTATCTACGTGCGGTCCGCAAAATACCTATAGACTCAGAGGCAAACAGGCAGTGTCCTTGTCACAGACTGTGGCTACGAAGAATTCCTCGTCTTCCTATTTCTACCATTTCAGACCGGGACGACAACACCTATTCGACCACCAAACCCATGCCGGAACGCCAGAACAATACCGTTACCTCTACCGACAAGAAGCAAGACACCCAGTCCACAACACCTTCCTCCAGCACCGACCCGGCCTTCGTTGTCCCTGGCCCTGGCCTTGGAACACAACCTTTGACCTAACTTTCTCTCAAACCATCTGTCTCTTCACCATCCTCTTCGCCGTGCTCTTCCGCGGTACCGCCCCGGCACCAGGCTCACCAGCACCAGCACCAGCCCAAACGTCAAAACCAACGCTAACACCAACTCTAAAACCAGTATCAACACCAACGCTAGCACCAGCACTAGCACTTACAACCCCAACCCCAAACTTCAACCCCCACAGTCCCACTCCTGCTGCGATCCCTATCGTCCCTCCAGACTATACCGCGCAAGCAGAGTCTACATCGATTCACAGGTATACGCTGTGAGCGAATGTGAGGTACCTTGGCTATGGCGCTTCATAGTTCATAGCTCAAGGCTCTAAGCTTCAAACTACGAGAGTGCGTGCAAGTTTATCAGCGCTTGGGATGGTTTGGTCTGGCTTGGATTCAAAGTGAAGGACAGGGATATGGATCGGGAGGACAGAAGCGGAGTGAGAAGGAGAGGAGAGGAGAGGAAAGAGTGAGGACGAAGAGAGTGAGAAAGAGAGGACATGGACGGATTTTGGGCATGGGCAGGATGAGAGTGTGCTTTTGATGCCGGAGGGGGCTGCGAGAAGTTGAGGAGTGGGAGTTAGATGTTGTGATAGCTTGAGGGTACTGCTGGTGCATGTAGGGTTTGGGAATCTGCTTGGACATTCGTCTCGGGGCCTATTTGTATCTGGCCTCTTCGGGGTTCCTGTTACGGTCCATGTCAGGCGTTTAGGACACTCCGAGAATGGGAGTTATGGGATGCCAGGGTGAAAAGACTTGCTTGAATGTCCGGTGGCTACTTATTACCCCTATTTGGTGCTATCACCTTGTGCATGTTTTGGCTGATCCTTTTGCTAATGTTTCTCGTACCTACATATCGGTGATGCCGCATAGATGCAATGCATTATAACACTCCGGACTAGAGAGACGTGTCTCGACCGTATCGAAATTCCGCCTGGGGCAGAGTTGTCCTACCGGGACTGGAAGGAGCGATGCTTGGTTGTACTTTTGCTTCTCATTTGCCCTCGCGGATCGCACATAAGTACCTACGCATGCCCTCCCCGCTGCTTGCACACATCCATATTCTCCGAAATACTCTTTTGACGCACTACAGTCAACGGGCATTACTTGTTCCACCAATCTTGTCGAATCGTCTATCCTCGGGGATGTCGGCTCTCCGTCCTCTGCAGTTTGCATATGGATTCGGTGTCCGAAGCAATGGGCAACGCAATAGTACAGCTACCGGACTTGATGTGGGCTGCGTCGGTGACTGTATATTCATGCATGAGAACCTCCGCCACTTCCTGGGTGTCCTTTAATTCATTTTGCCCCGAAACTGATTTGGACAGATGTCCACAAGAGGAAGAGTACAAAAACCCTCCTAGGTAGCCAGCCATTTCCTTTTTGTCTCTTCTTCATTCCATACTCAACTCTCGAGTCATCACATCTCCCTGGCTCTACCACGTAACAGCCAGAACAATCCAAATCAGTCTACTTCTTATATCCGTAGGTACCTTAGGCATATCCTTCACTCGGTTGTCAAATTCCCTTTCCAGCTCCCGACTGGCTAACACAAAGCAACCCACAGAAACCCGAACAAGCCTCGCCATGACATCAAGTCAACCCGACCCAGATCAGGCCCCGATGGCTTCCCCTATCGACCTCGACGAGTACGTAATGCCGGATATCCCAGATTCCGATGAATCGGACGGAACGTACTCGATCACGATGACCCCTATCTCTGGGTCTGAATATAGCGGCGATGACGAAAAGGAGCCTCTCAAGCCTACGGAGGCTTTGCCAACCACCAACGCTTCCGTCTCTGAAGCCCATGCAGGCACCCAAAGCAATCTTTCCCCTTCAAACAAGGTATGTCTCGGGACAAAGTCTAGACCACACGACACTTGCGCTAAAACTGTTATTATAGGCTATTTACGCTTGTTACAATTTCAAAGCACGAACTTCACTGGAGCTTAGTTTCTCATACGGCGATCTTCTCCACGTTGTCGGTCGTGAGAATGACCACTGGTACAAGGCGTTCAACCCTGCACAACCAGACAAGCGTGGTCTCGTGCCCGTCGCATATTTTCGAGACGCTGGTTTTTGGGATACAAAGCTGTTGGGTCAGAGCCTGGGTCATTGGGTGGCAATGGGAATTTTTCTGTCTCTTTTATCTGGGCTTATAATCGGCCTTCCTATCCTCTTTTTCTACCTCTATGGACCTTCCATTAAAGTCCAGATCCCCCTTTGCGGTCCCACCAAGCCCTACGAGCCGTACCACCTCCATCCAGCCTATAACCGCACCCCTTACGGCACTCTCGACTGCAACCACAACGCCACCCATGCCGAACTGTTGCAATCCTTCTTTGACAAGTCCACCGCAGCCACCCTTGCTCACTTTTACAACAGGGGCGAAACGCCTAACGAAATCGACTGCCGGCCCTGGAAGCGTCCCATGTTGAGCGACACCGAGGAATCACTGCGATCAGGGCTGGACAAATTCACCCCAGAGGAGTGGGCTATCCAGTGGCTCTTCCTGGAGGAAGACCGTTTTGTGGCAGACGTGGTGATTCTTCCCAGCTTGGGTATCGATGCACCGGTCTCGATCTGGTGCCACAACGATGAGATCAGTCTCCCGCAGACGGTATTACCAGTATATTGCTCAGATGGAGGTGGTGAGGCATGAGATTGCGAGGAAGAGGCAGCTGGAGATCAAGGAGCTGGAGTATAAGAAGGAAAAGTCGGAGAAGACACGTATGGAGTCGGAGACAAGCCGTCCCGTGATAATTCTGTATTCAAATGGTCATGGTTAATATGTGTTGAGGTACCTTCGACAAGCAGTTGGCGGAGGAGACAAGGAACATGGAACAGGTGATAAAGGGGTCGGGGAGAAGACACGGGAGACTCATACGTAAGAGACCCGCACTCACAAAGGCGTCCTTCTATATTTATGTTCTTCTGCTGAGACGGATGGCGCAATATCTTGACTAGAGGATTTGTTTTTAGTTTTCAACCATGTTGATAGTATTGGAGTGTGCTTCCAGGCAAGGCCTTATACTAGATTTAGTTCACTTTCTATGCGTACTTAGTAATGGTAATGCTATTCCACCATGTGTATCTCTCCCGCTACCGTATGTTCCACCATCAACGCTTTGGGCGGAGAACGAGCTCCCAAAAGAGTGAAACCTCCGTCGCCGGCTTCAGGCAAGAATATCCTTACCAGCACTTGCTTGGGGACTGTATTTCATAGGTATCCGTAGAGCTGGAGTGTTGTAGGACTCCCATAACGTCCAGATTGCTGCTTCCCGGAACCAATGTCGGCGTTTTATGTGCTTATAGTGTTGTTATCGTGCAAATATCAAAGTGCCTGGTAATTAACGAGTCCTAGAAGCATCTCCCCTTGAACTTTCAGCGTTACCTATGTCACTCCCAATACCGGGTTATGAGAGGACAGTACTTGTTTTGGTCAAGGTATTAGGTGCGTTTGACGCATCCCCTGAAATCTCTAGGCCAAGACTTATTCTAGCTGTCCGTGCTCGAAAAAGGCCGTGCAACTGAGCTTGGGTACCTAATTCTTATTGCCCCGTCGCGTCAACCTTTCGCGCAACCAACTACCAGCCATCACCACACTACTATTAATAATACAATAAGTCTGCCAGTCGATGTCTCGCAAGTCTCCTAGCTCGAGTAGTAGTTCGAGGGGAAGACGAAGGAGTTATTTACTTTATAAGCGTGTATTTTTAAATTTGAGAGCGAACTTAAAATAGTTGAGGGGTTAAAGACGCAATTTACTAATAAGACGGAGGAGCTGTCTACTTCTGAAGGGCGCGTCTCCGAATTTAAAAAGAAGTTTAGAGAGGCCCAGATGGCCAACACCAAAACAATTCAAGGGTTGAAGAACCAGTTTGATTATAAGACCAAGGAGATGTCCACTTTAAAAGGGTGTATCTCCGATATTGAGAAGGGATTCAACGAGGCCCTAGCTACTTCCTAGGCCAATATCAAACTGGCCGAAGAGGCTCGGATTGCTGGTCAGAAACTGGAGGACAAGTTTAAAGACCTCATCAGTCAGGTTTCGAGACTATAAAATACCCTGGCCACGGTCGACGAAGGCGATCAGGCTGTAACAGAGGAGGAGGACCTTGATCCCCATGTGAGAAGCTTGCAACAAGAGGATGAAGACACGGAAATGGGCATGGATCCAGGGACTCGTTGAAAGATGACGATACCCTTTCTCTGCCAATCGCTGAGGGTGTGTACATCGAGAAGGCACCGGAGCAAAGCTCCTAAATGCAAGTTTTGCCCGACTACAACACAGTGTTGGCAAGGACCTTGCCCTGGGTGTGGTTGGAGTAATCCTGTATGTAGATTAAAGTATACCAAACTACTGTTTTATATTGTCTCTATTGATATTTTCGCAACCATGTGATCCTCAGATGCATTACGTGGCCCCACGGTCAAGTTTAGATTAAAGCAGGAGCATGTATTCACGGGCAAGTTCAGGAGTTGGAAGCTCTTCTCAATTAAATTACAATCTACGGAAGCTATCTCAGTACTAGTCCACCATAACCCCGTTTCCCCAAACCGTCATTAGCCCTGTAATCAACTTGTTCAAGTCATCGGCGTCGAGTTTCGCTCCAGCATGAAAGCCGGGGATTCTACCATGGAAAACGTCGAATGCCTCGCAATGTAGGGGCATGGTGCCTTGGATGATGTACTTGCCATCCTCATCAAGATCAACCTGGGTAAAGAGGCCAAGCGATCCGCAACCATGATTGACGACGTAGGGCCGCAGCGACGTCATGTCAAATATATCTGGTTCGAGAGACTGGAACGACAACAAGGAGCAGAAATTCCTCAGAGGAGCCGATCTGGATAGATCGACGGAGGGGATGAACATAACGTTCTGTGCATATGCCGACAGGATTGCCCTCTGAATCGGCAAAATTTCAGGCTCATCATCTACCTTGTCGAGCGGGCCAGGGCTATTGGTACAGCGTGCCAGCGAAGTTGACAGCCAATAGATCATAGCGGCGTGGTTAAAGCTGCAGCCATTTTTGAGTGGCCAACGGTCGTCTTCATTGGGCATTGTAAACGCCTTTGATGTGCGAATAACTTCTTCCAAGAGCGCGACGGCTACCCAAAGGCTCCCGCTCCACAGCCTGTCAAGAGCAAAGGAAGGGCTGCTCTGGGCAACCAGTGCTCTAATGAACTGATGGGCGCTGTACGTTTCTGCAGAGGCGTCAGGGTGCCACACAGAGTCCTGGCCAGCATGCAGAATGGCTGCCATCATGCAAGCCACCCGCTTGGTAGCCGGAGACGTAGGAATGTGCTGCATGTGTGCGATGAACGCTGCAGGGTAAAGATTGCACATGCTCCAGCTCATCCGATGGGCAAATTCCAGGGTCAAATGGCCGACTGGAGTTAGCCTAGAGGTATTTTGGTCGACGAGCCCCATCAGCTTGACGACACGAAGGGCCTCCTGCCACAGCAGTGGACAAATGTTGTAGGCTAGATGATCGTATGCGGGAATGTTCAGAGCCAGCAGGCAAAAACCCAGCAACTCGTCGCTATGCGCGTGTGGCCGTGGCGTATCCGGGATCGAATTTATACTGATCAGGCCGTCATATGCACTGTAATGGGCAACTTGGGCTGGGTCACAGGAGTAGGTAGCCAGACCTTGCTTCCCTAATAGCTCCTGCTTGCTGATCATGACAGAGGGGTGTTTGACCATCAATCCTGATCTGTTGTCAAGGACAGTCATCTCCTTGGTTTTCTGGTAAACAGCCATGGCGACATTTCGGATCGGGAACCGTACTTCAACGTCATGGTCGATTTGAATGAGTGCAGGCCCCTTCAGGGTTGCGAGAGAGGCGACGAGGGCGGGTTCTTTGTCAAACTGTTGCCGTGACAGAGTAATGAACTGACATTGCGGCAAGCCCATCGTGCGCGTTTCAAAATTGTCCCAGCTGGAACCGTTTCTCAAGGCCGAAGCGATGTAGATATCCGTGAACAGAAGAACGTTTCTGTCCTGAGCTTTGCCACCCTCGTAAAACGTCTCCCAGATGACACAGGACGCCTTGACACTTGATGTTAGCGGTTCCATGGGTGAAAGCTCGTGGGGAGGCTCGACTTGGATGATGAAAGGCCGGGCGTAGCTGGGGTAACGATGGCCGGCAGCACCCATGGTAATGACGGCCAGAGACTTGCCGGCAGCCGCTGCAGCCAGGTGGTAGAAAAAGGCGACGAGATACTCGCCGCGCGCAGAGGGGGTGACCTCTATATCAATGCAGACAGTGGCACGCGGGCCAAGTAGACTGGTGACGGCCTGTCCTTCTGGCGCGTGTCGCGAAAGCCTGACCATTTCTTTGAAGGACAAAAGCGTCACCCTGCCATTCTCCAAGCCATCCTTGATTGACTGGGTGCTCAAGTATGCTCTCAACAGCTCAACTTGTGTCTTGGTCGGCTGGATGTATACAAGCGTGGCGGCAGGATCGCGTGCGATCTGGTCCCACATGCGACAGAGCCATTGTGTACTTTTGCCGCAACCATGGGGGCCTTGCAGATGGGCAATGTGTGCGCCAGGTGCGGTTCTGGCAAGGAATCCGGTGAGAATGTCTTGCGGGGAAGTCATCGTCGCAGTGGTTGATAATGAGGTTACGGTATCGCGTGGGTTGTAAAGTGGAAGACTTTGTGAATGTTGTTTTGGGCGGGGAATTGGGGTGGGAAGGCTGGAGCAGGCAGGGTTGTGGGGCAGGGAGCTTCGGACCGGCGGGGGGGGGGGGGGGGG